>CABEGB010001130.1:0-115433 GCA_901521435.1 Crematogaster levior
ACTAGGCCACTGGCCACGCTGCCGATTTCCGTACTTACAAGGGGAACCCCAGACATGGCCCCCTACGATTTTGCCAAGCTTTATATATATTATAGACTTACCCTCCCACTACATCATAGTAAAAATGATACGATGCAACTCTCAAGCATTCGCGAGAAAAACGCGTTTGAATATTTATGTGGCGTTTATGTACGAATCGTAAGAGGATCTTGGCAAGTAACCGGCGTAGCGTGGTGAGCAAGGCGCTCGACTAGTGTGCTGCATGTCGCTGGTTCGATCCCTCATTATTTTGAAATTTTTTTTTATTTGCTTGATTTTTTTGAATTTGCGAATTACGTTATGTATTTTTATTATTACTTTAACATAAAAATTAATGCTTTATTAATGCTTTATTAAGCGATTACAAAATTGTCCAGTCTTATTGCAGCAACAGCGAGAAATCGGTACTTACTTGCGAGGACGCAATAAAAATACACTCGTTATTGTTGCATCAATTAACCGCACCTATTTTTGAAGTGAGAAAAAAAATCATAGTTGCCTCTCTCTTGTGAGTAACTGCTCAACAGTGCGCATGTGTGGCTTACGTTTGCTTGGCCGGTTTTATCCATTGAAAATAGGTTATAGTCTTAGGTTATAGTCATATGTTAAAATATTTATTCTTTAGTTGGGTTCCAAAGTTGTGAAACGTACTCTTTCGCGAATGCAGTGCTGTCAAAATTTAAACAAAAGATGGGATTGACTTGCAAAAGTATTTACATATATCTACATTTACAGATACGATGCTTGTATGCGTCAAATTGGCGCGCATGCGCATTTTCGAGCAGTTACTCACAAGAGAGAGGCAACTATGATTTTCTTTCTTACTTCCTCCGGACATTTTAGTCTGCTATTCTACTTCCATTTATATATGTTCTAAGTTTCCGTACGACGCCTTCCCTAGGCCGTACGCTAGTGACGCACGTACATTTTTGGCCGGCTTAGGAACTATAAATGGATTTGATTCTTCTCTCTTGATTTCTCTAACTGCACTTTTTGCACTTAAGAGAAAAAACAAAAAATACAAAAGGTTCAACTGGAATGGATTTCATTTTTGCAGCTTTACTGTTTTATGCTTTCTTTATTTGAAATAAAATAGAGGCGTAATTAAACGTTGCAGAAAAAAAAGGTAAAAAAGTACAGTTGCAAAGAATAGATCCAATATGGAGCGAACATTAAGAGGAGTGGTGTTCTGATTGCTCGATTGCGTTTGTTTTTCGTATATACATACGTGAACAAGCTACCGGTATGTATGTCAAAATTCGTGATAATTGATGAACGAGAAGACTTTGTTGGAAATTCGCATATTACGATTTTTACTTTTTTTATTTCAATTTATTTAGTTTCTTTTACCATTATTAATTAATACAACTTTTTGTCAGTAAAAAAATAACACGGTTAGTTAGAACTTTCAATCAAATCGTGCGTTCTTGATCAAGTTTAATAACTTTGATGGATAACTTTGTGTGTGCGATGAAAGGGCTAACCTAACAAAACGTGTTGACAGTTTCATGTGATGATGCGTGCTGCACATGCGAGATTTGGCAGATTCGCACGGAATTGATGAACATTTTTTCGTCAGAACGGATTTCATCTCGCTCATTTTTATCAGGTGACTTGGAAGTCGGCGGTAAGCAGTTACTTAGGAACGTATCTATGCCGTGATCACACTGAGAAGCATAGCTATGTCGGACCCGGATAAAAAATGTAATGAACCGTATCGCCAGTTAGAGGAATCACATGGCGCCGAGCTAAATATTGGCGCTCAAGGAACATCGAGCTGCCACACGAGCTTGGAAAATGCCACTGATCGGTCGATGGAGCTTTCTTCTGTTGTGGTTATACCCGATGGTATGTTACGTTAACCATAATCTCCTGTAAACATGTAAATAGCGTAGAAGTATGTTATATTGCAGTGTTTAATTATCTGCTGTGTTTCAATTGTACAGAGGGGTTTACTTAACTTTAACACGAAAGAAGAACGATATGCTGTAAATATTTAATACCGCATGATAACATAACACTGGGAAAGCTGGTTTTACTAATGATTAAGTTGTGGTAACACGGAAGGCTGCAAAGTGTCCTTAATAACGATACAAGGCACAGATTAGATGCATGCAAAAAATTAGGTGTGTATATTTTCATGAATACTTTGGTAAAATGTGTTATCTGATGTCTCTAAAAAGGCAATACATATTGTATAAATATGAAGTATTATAAGTATTATGTAAAATAATGCAATAGTATGGACAAATCTAACAATTTTAAGTTAATTAATCTAAAAATTATTTAATTAAGTTAAATGTTATTGACAGACACCTTTACTGTGATACAAGCTATCAATGCGTTAGGCTTTGGAAAATTCCAAGTAAAGTTATCTCTGTTTACGGGTCTTTGTTGGATGGTAGATAGTATGGAGATCACAATACTGAGTATCCTAAGTCCATCCTTACATTGTGATTGGGGCATTTCTATATACCAGCAAGCACTGACCACAACGGTATTTTTTTGGACTTGTATAAGTTTTGGACATGTATAATTGTTCTTGTGAATACATGATAATATTTGACATTCAAATTTATTATTATCGGTATTATTGAATTTTTAGGTAGTATTTCTTGGTATGATGTTGAGTTCTACTTTCTGGAATAATTTGAGCGACAGATACGGTCGTAAGCAAGCTTTAACTTTGTGTGCGGTGCTATTGGCCTATTACGCATTTCTAAGTTCATTTGCACCAAATTTTCTCTGGATCCTGTTGCTTAGAGGAGTTGTAGGGTTTGCTATTGGTTGTGTACCACAATCGTAAGTATTTTGTAAGTTTCTTAAAGACGAACAACTAGTTTGCTGAAATCTGTTACCATTGATGTATTTCTTTTCCTGTAGAGTGACATTATATGCAGAGTTTCTGCCAGCAAAACAACGAGCAAGATGTGTTATTCTATTGGATGTAAGTTTATAAGTATATTAATATGGATTAATATGGACAATAGAACTTATTAAATAAGAAGTATATTGTGTTTACTAGTGTTTTTGGGCTCTTGGAGCTTGTTTTGAAGTGGCAATTGCGTTGATCGTTATGCCTAATTTTGGATGGAGATGGCTTCTCATATTATCATCCATTCCATTATTTATATTTGCTGTAATAACACCGGTTTGTAATAAATTTAGATATTTCCAATGTATCTGTTTTAGAAATATTGTATAGAAATTTATTACATCAAATCTGTACATTTGCAGTGGTTGCCAGAATCTACAGTATTCGATATGACAGCTGGAAGAATAGATCGTGCAATTTCGACATTGGAACGTGTAGCTAGAGAAAATAAAAAATCATTGCCTCTGGGAAGACTAGTTATGGATCGATTTTATCAAGGTCATCATGGTCGATTTAAAGATGTTTTAAGCAAAGAAATGTGCAGAACCTCTGCTTTACTTTGGCTTGTATGGTAAGTAATCTGTACTACACAATAAGAATATTAAACATTAATAAACAAATTTTAATTGTTTATCGACTCGTCTGGCAAATTATCTGTGTGCCGCCGACTAGATTTGGACATAGAAATGCAGAAAAACGCAGATAATTTGCCAGACGGATAGATGAACAATTTAAATTTGTTTATTAATATTTATTAATATTCACTGGCGAAAAAGAGTTTGAATTTGTTAAAGATATTAAAGTATTTCAATGTTTCTGCAACTATTCTACAACTTTAACGAATAGAATATATTTGTTAATATTTAAATTCTAAATACATGCCATTATATATTTTTTCCAGGATGAGTACAGCGTTCTGCTATTACGGAGTGGTATTAATGACAACTGAACTTTTTCACACATCCTCAGAGCAATGTGGTACTTGGAGCACAAACAATGATGAGGGTACATGCCAACTTGACTGTCTGTTACGACGTAGCGATTATATTGATCTACTTTGGACAACATTGGCTGAGTTTCCTGGCATATTCTCTACTGTTTATGCGATCGAGAAAATAGGCAGGCGAAAAACAATGGCTTGTCAGTTAATCATGTTCGCCATAGTGGTTTGTTTCTTAGGCAGGACCTGCTTGTTGAGCAGAGCAGTATTGACCATCGCCATTTTCCTAGCCAGAGGCTTAATCGCCGGTGTGTTTCAAGCTGCATATGTATATACGCCGGAAGTTTATCCCACACATCTACGAAGTATAGGTGTAAGCGCGTGCAGTGCTATGGCGCGAATCGGTGCTATGATCACTCCATACATAGCGCAAGTATTTCTGCAGTGGTCCATCACGGGAGCTATGATTATTTATGCAACAACTGCTTTGTGTGCTGCAATCGCTACGCTTGCACTTCCCGTGGAGATAAAGAATCAACAATCAAATGATACATGTCAGGAAAATAGATAGATATTTTTGTGTAACGAAGTATTTTAACATATTGACAGGAATTTTATTGACTATTCTATGGCATTATTTAGGATATTTTTATTCTTATTGCATTATACTATGTAATACATACATGTACACACATGCACACAATCAACTTTTGATCTTTATATATATATATATATATATATATATATATATATACATATATACATATATATATATATATATATATATATATATATATATATATATATACTGTATAATTTATTTATTATAGTATTAACAGAGAAAATTTTTTTATTTGCACGAAGGTCTATTATGTACAATGTTAAGTTACATAATACATAATAAAGACTGACACATATGCGACTTTTGAGAAAAGTGCCAAAATAAATGTTAATCATGAATGTTTGATACTCTCAATTTCATATATATATAATTTTGTTCTGTTTTTTAAGATAATCATAATAAGTATTTGAATATTCATTATACATAAATATTCATTATATGTGAATAAAATTATTCAGTGGCTCGTTAATAAACAATTATAAATTCAATTTAAGACTAATACTAATTAATGACAATCATGGTATATTAATCTTTGTATGGTTCTATATTATTTATATGGTAATTCTACGTATGGTAAATTAAATAATCACATATAAATAAGACAAAGTTTCAAAGTAATTTCCTTTTCGTATGCAGAATCAATATCTAAAAGTTGAGTCAATGTGAGAGCATCTTCATTTATGTGCAATGTACCATGCTTGAGCGCGCGAAATTTACGCAAACCGATTGATTAACTTAGTGCTTCCCATTTAAACATTATTATAGTCTCACAAATGCTCAAAGACGACCTTTTGTGTGTCAAAATTTAATATCAATTTTTACAACTTTGTAAATACAATAAAATTTTGTTTAACAATAATATGCTGTTTCTTTTATTATTTACGGCGTTTGGCAATGTGACACATCTAGGTATCATATTTATATAATACTAAAATATCCATAATTAAGTAATTAAATATCCATAATTAATAACTTATAGTTAATAATTATTAATAAGTTAATAATTACTTAAGTATTATACTTATAATATTATATACTTATTTGTCACTTTTTTCTGATAGATTTAACATGTGTTTCCCAAATTTTATGGCCAGGTTCCAAAATTTACAATATTTATATTACATTATATTATGTTATATTATATTTATATTTTTTAAATTATTTTATTTATATTGTTTAAATTTACAATATTTATTTTTTATTTAAATATAAATTTAATTATGATACATGATTCATTTTGAATATTTTCAGTATCGATTCCTGATGTATCATGGAGAATTTGTACATTTGGCCGAGTACTATAAAAAAAATTTAATTGTTCATAGAATGTATGGACAGGTTGTTTTTCTGTAGTGCAACACTATTTTCTCTTTTACATTTAAAGTAGGCAAGCTTCTTTTTATTTAGCAGAATTTTTAAATTTTAATTTCACTTGGGCCATTTTAAAAAAGTCTTTTTTCTCCATATCTTCAACTAATGAATGAAAATATGTTTATATTTTTTCCGTCCGATGTGATTCTAAAAATGTTCACATTTCTTCTCCCCAATTCACACCTTTTTTACAAGACATTTTAATTAAGAGAGACCAAAAATATGATAATACTGGTTTTAATTGGGATTATGGTGTGTACTAAATATTTAGTACGAATTTGGTACAAATAGTACTTGATACGCGTCAACAAGTGCACATGTAAACTAGGTCAGTGGATAGAGTGGAGAACAGATCGGCTGTCGACGTTGATCTCTCTCTTTCTCTCTCTCTCTCTCACGTTGCAATAATATAAGTATTCGAAGAGATTTTTGTGTAAGAAGTACAAGTGGGATCAATTTCAAATAAATAAAGTAGAAGTGTCTAGTATCGATTTTTCAAAATGGTAAGTACTAGTAAAAATCGGAGTATTTTGGAGATTAAGAGGTTAAGTAGAGGTTAGTCACGCATGTGATTCCTTATATGGTAACATGACTGTAGGCAGAAAGATTCTATATATAAATATATAAATATATATATATATATATATATATATATAATTAATATAATTATATATAGGTAAATAACTGTAAAAAATTTTACATTAAATACATTACATTAAGTACATTAAATAATTTAAAGAGGTAGATTCAATTACTTTTACGTTTTATATTATCCCAGAAAGTAGTTTCAAGTTGGTTTCTTAATTTCAGCAAGATCCAAATGAAGATACCGAATGGAATGACATTCTTAGAAGAAAAGGCATCATACCTGAGAAGAAAAAGGAACAGGAAGTTACTGAGGATCAGATAGTAAATCTTTTGGAGAATACGATAGACGAGAAAACAGGACGCAGTAATTATATTTCTCCAATTAAATCATTTTTTCATTTCTATCAATTTATTATTTATTTATTATTAACTTCTGTTCAAAATCGATTTTTTGCAGCTCCTAATAGTTTAGAAGACAAGACTTTGGACGAGTTAGATGAGCTGGAAGACGAAGAGGATGAACGAGTACTGGAGGAATATCGACGAAAGAGAATAGCAGAGATGAAGGAGTTAGCAAATAAGTCTAAATACGGAGAGGTACAAGAGATATCTGCGGAAGATTACGTTAAAGAAGTTAACAATGCTGGCGAAGACATTTGGGTTATTTTACATCTTTACAAGTCTGGGTACGGTGAAACAAAGCAGAATAAATCTTAATGATGAATGTAGTAACGAAACTAACAGTATGTGCTTTCAGCATTCCACTCTGTACTTTAGTCAATCAGCACCTTGCCAGTCTAGCAAGAAAGTTCCCTGCCACTAAGTTCTTGAAAAGTATCTCCACCACTTGTATCCCTAATTGGCCTGATAGCAATCTTCCTACAATATTCATTTATCATAATGGAAATATGGTGAAACAAATTATTGGACCACTCGAATTCCGTGGCATGAAACTGTCTGAAGCAGGTAATACACTTTGTCGCAAAGAAAATGTGCGAGGAAATGATCGTGCTGTTTATTTTATTACGCAGAATTAGAATGGATGTTGGGAGAAGTAGAGGCAATACCAACAAAGATCAAAGAGGATCCTCGGCCCAAGATTAACGACGTCTTATTTTCAAGCTTGAAGAGTGGGAACGATCTTGATGATGGTAACGACTGGTAATTTTAATAACCTACATTAGGAAAAGGTTATCAAGAGATTGGTACATATAAATATATAATAAGTATTATCAGATATTAATGATGTTTCACATTTTATATTTATTTTATTGTCTTACATTTATTTTATCATACATACATGAATTCATCACTTGTAAAAGTACTGTTTTCAGTGCTATTTTCAACCGCTACTGTTCATTTTAATAAAATATTTTATTACAATGTTATCTCACTTTATATTTATGCTGTTTTTCCTATACACTGTTTATATCCTATACATTATTTATTCAGTATGCAATATAAGCATTAATTTAAATAAAAATTATGCTACTCAAGATATAAATAATGAACGATTATTAACTAAAAGAACCGAATAAAAAAATTTTTAAATTGTTAAAAATTTACATAATTTTAGTTGCGAATATTATATATAATGTTCACAAAAAATATTTTACAATTATAAAAATATTATACACAAAAATTATATATATAATTGTGTTATTTTTGGAAGAATTTAAATTTGTTGACATTATATTCTCTTCATTTTTAAACTAACAAAATTTAATTGATGTTCAGTAACTGATTAATCAAATTTTCTTTTTTTTGCTTTTACAATTATAAATAATTAAAAATAGGATATTAATTCAGTTAGCACAATGACTCTCAAACTAAAAGAGAGCCAAGAGAGCCATTTCTAAAGAACATAAGTAAAAAGATTAGTTAAGAAAGTTCACATTAAGTTGCCTTAATGTTAATTTTATGCCGAAACACTGTTCGGAGGGAGAATTTTAACTCTACTACAACTATGCGTCTCTCGTGTCCATTTCTATGTAGATTAACTTCAATTAACTTCACTTTTTATCTTCTACCACAAGAAAATTTATTTTTTACAAAATTTAATTTGTTTACTCTTTTATTTAAGTCTTGTTTTTATTTTATTTTCACTTTTATTATGTTGTAAAGTTTTTTCTGTGTAAAACAATCTTGTTAAATTGTAAGGCTGATATTGATGAGATATAATGTAAGATGTGACTTTTTTATTAATTTTATATTAATTTTAGAATTCAGAGATGTCAAAAATAATTTTAATATTATTCTATTTTATTCCACGACTATAACTATATTCTATGTTATTCAATGCTATTGTATGACTTCATAAAATGTGATGATATATGAAAAATTTAAAAATCCGAACTACATATTAAAATTAAAAGAATCAACAAAAGAAAAAGAACAACGGTAATTATATCATATTAAGTAATTCAATTAATAATATATATGTTTAATAGACGTACGGTGTTTCTCAATCACTAAAAATGAGAGTTGTAGTATCAATTAAAGTCCGTTTCATATGCCTCTATCGATTGACTTTAACCTCGGTTTAATTTACTTTTTATTATTTTCTAATTCTTAGAACTAGAAAAAGATAAAATGTAAGTTTAAACCAAAATTAGAGTTAATCTTCATTGATATATGGATATTAGATGATTCATAGATTTCAGAATACAATTCTGCTCTATAACTTGATACGCCATGTTTTCATATGTATGCATTTTGTAAGACGAGTCTTCAACTCTCCATTGATGAGTCATATAACGCTGTGGCTCAGAATCTTCCTCATATAATTTTCTTAAGCTTTTTAATAAAATTATGTATAATTTATATATATAATTTATTATTATTAATAAATTAATTAATAAATGAATTTATTTATTATTATTTTAATTATTTTTTTATTATAAATTATTATTACTCAAGAAAAACAGAAAGGACAAATATAATAAATATATATATATATATAATTTATTATTAATAAATAATAAATAAATAAATTTATTTATTATTATTTTTATTATTTTTATTATAAATTATTATTACCCAAAAAAAGCAGAAAGGACAAAATTGGAGAAATATCGATTACATATAATAATATTATTTATCATTATAAAATTATATAAATTACATAATTATATCAAGGAGAACAGAAAGTCAAAATATGTTAATTTGACGTCATAGTTGACCGAATCACGATCAAAACATGACATTTTTTTGTCATAATTTAGTCAATATGACATCAAATTGACATTATTTTTGACTTTCTTGTTCTCCTTGGATATAATAATTTATATAATTTATATAATTTATAAATATATTATTATATGTAATTGATACTTTTCTCCAATTTTGCCCTTTTCAGAATAGTCCTCACTTTCTGTGATTCCGCACTTATCTATTTCCTCATCTTAACTCTATCATCGTCGCGAATCACAGATCGCCCAAGGTCAAAATGGTCAGTGGGTGAAGGTAAGAGGGGTTTTAGGAACTCCCCGATGCAAATGGGTCATACTTCAGACCGTAAAGGAGAACGACCGTCACTTTTAACACATGCACACACACAAGATTCCCAGAAGACGGATTTTGCATCCATCGCGACGTATTTTTCCACGTGTGTGAGCACAGAGGAGCCGCCGGTGTCTCGGAAACGTATATATACGACATATTATCCCATCACGGCGCATTCGAATGGTAACCGGGTAAATAATACAAAGCGAATGTTCAGAAAAAAAGACGACGTTGCCGGGCCACGGGCCGGCTTTGTTTACATACGCGGCACTCGTAGTAGGATATCTTTTTCCACGTTATCGCTCAAGGACTTCTCAGATTTCCTTTTTTGTCTAGCAGCTACGAGAAAGAGAGAGAGAGAGAGGAAGAGAATAGACGATTCTTGATCGTCGTCGTGCGCCTCAGTCGCGCGCGGACGAAAGAGCGGCTTGTTTTGTCGACGACACAGACGCCGGATGATATTTACGTTGTCGACGAATCACCCTGTGAGCGAGATCAGAGGGAAAAGCTCCTGTGACATATTGTGAATCTGACATTCGCTCTCCTTCCATCGGCCGAACAGGAACGAAGGTTTTTAATTGACGATTTCGCGATTTCTCGGAAGGTATGTGAGAGATGCACCCAATATTCCCAACTCGGATCTTCAATCATTGTTCAGACTTTGTTGACATATTGCATTATTGCATTAAATAAACGTAGTCGGTATTGCATTGAATAAACGTGTGATACGCTTGTATAAATATATATTTTGATCTTATGTTAAAGAAAAAACTAGGCATTGGGAGATTGTATTTGGCAATTCCTTGAGATGTCAATTGTAAAGCATTTTATTGCCTTAATTTGGTTAACAATTAATTAGATTTTTTTCTGTGTCGTAGCTTGGAATTTTATTCAAACAAAGCTTTAAGTTAACAAAGATTTTTTCATAGAAGAATTGAATAAGGCCTGATTTCTTTGTAATGATAATCTTCAACTTTACAATTGATTCTTTGCATTTTTTAAAAATTAGAATGAAAACGTGAAAACAATGTCTGTTTTAATTATATTTCTTTGCATTTTGTATTAAGAATTATATACAACATAGAAATAATTGAGATTTCATAGTTTTAGCTAATTTGCATGTTAAATTAATGATTTGATAAAATATGAAAATTTATAAAATTTGGAATGTTAAATCTTTTTTAATAAGTAAGTAAATAGTTTGCAAGTTTTGCAGATAATTTTTAATAATTATATATAAAATGGTTCTTTAGATGATCTTTATGTCAATGCACTATTATTTATGAGTAAATAATAGTGAATTGTTCATATGTTAAATAAATATGTAATATGTTTGACTATTACCTTTATTATTTTAAATAAACTAGGCTTTGTGATATACTTAATTAAATAAATCAGGAAATTTTATTCTTATTTATTTCTGCTAAATATAAATAAAAATGCATAGAAAAATTGTTTGAAATGTTGATCACAAATTTCTTGTCCACAGATCAGAGACAAATAATTCAACACATTATTTTATCTTCTATATAAGTGATATGATTTTATTAAAACAAATATTTATTAAACATTTAATTATTTTGTTTACTGACTAAAGGTTTGTACACATCGCAGCAGAGTATACAGATATAGAAGTGTAATAATACCAGGAAAAAGATGAAGACTAAAGTACGTCCGTCTTCTATGAAGTCATCCTTCAAAACCATTCATATAAAAGATACAAATATCTCTAAGAAGAAAACTATTGCGAATCAAGATGCAGTGCACAATGTACAGCTTATACGGAATTTGCCTAATATTTTAAGAAACAGTAATACAACAACATCTAAAAAACATAAACTATTGAACAAGTTTGATACTTCCTTCGGATCCAGTGCAGAAGATGGAAATACCTCTTTGGAATTAAATACGACATTATCCAGTATTGATTTAGATGTAGAAGCTAATTATAATAAAACCGCATCGCCAAAATCACACCATCAAAGAAAGCAGGTGCACAATCCGTTGGACATACAATATGATATTTCCGATTACAACAATAACAAAAATGAAAATATACTGCCAAAACATGATCAATTGAATGCATTACATGTGTCACCAAGTCGCGAGGAGAACGCACCAACGAAGAGGATAAAGTATAATAACAAACGGAAGAAACATTCGCTAAATAAAAAGTCGAAAAAAATAACAGCTCGTAAATCTAGCAGCAAAACGCAAATGTCATGTAAAAAGCCAGAAACTTTAGACACTATTCCAGATGTGAATATGAAAAACACTATAGTAATGCAAAGCGATAATAATTTTTTAGAGAATAATATACTTACTCAGCCCGTCTACAATCCTAATTTTCCAAATATAAATGGAAACAACGTTGCAACACATGACGTTGCAACAAAATTGATCGAGCCGCCTAATATTTTCTATCGTAACAACGAGATAGAATGTGAAGAAAATGTTTACAATGTCAAGAACAAATATGATGTAAATCTCAATCATGTTGTTTCTTGTAAACCAATAGAGTTTAATAGTGCACAGCACAAAGTTACCCAAAGAGATACTCTTACGAGTTACGGATTTTCAATAACAGAAAATAATTTGCAAGAATCGATAGACATTGACTCTAATTTTTTATATAGACCTAAAATATTGTATTCTTGTTCTTGTGCAAATTGTATGTCACATGACAAAGATATTGTATTTTATGAAGATCCAATTTCAACCTCTACAAGCAGTGATGACATGGAAGCTGAGCTTGTCATGTGTGATTTATATACAAATATAAATGACTTTTATATTAATAATTACTTCCATATATTTGATGATAATTTAATGGACTTTGAAGGGAAAAATTTTTACAGTGAAAAATTTGGCCAGGACAATATTGCAGAAGAAAATACATGTACTAACACTAAGAGTACAGTAAAACTAATTGAAAGCAGTGCAAGCATACCCATAGATCCAAATAAGTCGCAAAATTTACAAACTTGCCATATTGATAAAATACAAGATTGTATAGGATCATATCCTACAGAATTTGTTACATATCCCAATGGGACGGTAAGAATGGAAAATGTAAGAATTTTTGGTGACACGGATATTTCCAATTATTTAAACTTTTTAATGGAAGAAGACGAAATTTCTCAAGATGCACTGATTCAAACCGCTGTCTCAACTGATGTATCTGTTTCCAACTCTAAAAGTCAAACACTGGAAAATAAAAAAGGTAAATAAACGATAGAAAAATAATTACAACAAATTATTATTCCGAATTTTTATTATATTGAAATTACTTTATAAATGTACACAAATAATATTTTTATTTCAGACTTATGTGTTATCCAGTGTTCTCAATGTGGAAAATTATTTAATAAAAAAAATCAGTTGTGGAAACATTTTACTCACTGTGACTTTTACAAAGAGAAATTTCCATGTCATATCTGCAGTAAAATATATAGGTAAGAATACAAAGATAAATAATGAAAGTTTGCTTGCCGTTTTAATTCTAAGTATGTTATGTAGTTATAAACATGTATACATCGAGTTTTATCTATATATGTATTTATGTATTTATGTATTTATGTATATTATATATTATTAACACATTTACAGACATAAATCATCATTAGCTCATCATTTACGGATAACGCATAGTGTTTCACAAGGTCTTCACGCTAAGTTCTATATGTGTAACAAGTGTTCAAAATCATACGTTAGATTTCGCGCTTTTCAAAGACACTTACTTCGTCATGACGATTAGTAATATCAATTGACTATCCAATTGAATGGATTCTAACACGATGTTCTTGAACTGAGATTGATAAAAAAATTGCGAAAATCGTACATGATATGAGCATCACAAGTGCACACAGAAGTACAATGTATGGATAACTGTTTGAGATATACATATATATACACACACACACACACACACACACACACACACACACACACACACACACACACATATATGAGATTCAACAATTTTACAAATCTCACGGGTAATTTTACATTTTAATAATGCAATATTTTGATACGTTCGATACTTAATACTTAATTTTTATACTTTTTGTTATCATTTTTGTCGATTATTTAGAAATGTTCCTCTTTGTTTAAATTTTCTTATTTTCTATTAAAACTTTTGTTAGTTTATAATGTACAACAGCGGGTTTTATTACTACTGTATTTCTAATGTATCACAGATTCTTTATTTTAAGAATTTTTCACTTCAAGTTTTAAATATAATGTAAATGATAATTTCTATATAATTAATTCTATATGAATTTAATCTTAATAAAATATTAATTCAAGAAAATATTTAATATTAAAGTTAAAATATTTAATATTAATATTAAAGAAAAAGTATAAATAAAAAAATAAATGTTTGTAATTAAGAGACAAAATTTTTCAAAGAATACTCAAGAAAAAGAAAATACAGTGGTAATGAACATTAATTAAACAAATTGGAGGTTTTTATTATCTATTTTTATGTAAAAGATTCTAAAGCATATAAGTTGAGTCTATCATTTAATTTTAAAAATTTGACTAGTATTTTGTTGCTTTGTATGTGTTCTTTTTATTTCTTGAAATATATTGCCAAAGTTTTTTTTGCTGCATTCTTTTGTCTTAAGGATGAGATAAAATAAACTCGGAGTATGGCAATTTATTTCGATAATGCTGTATATGTTTAGTAATTTCATTTAACATATATAAAAAAGAACTCTTTTTTATATTTTTTTATAGTCTAACGATGCATTAAAATTTGATGTTATGTTTATCCATTTAATATTAGTATATTGTTATCCGAATATATGTTTATTTTGTCAATAGACGTCTATTACTATGAGTTCACGTCTTTGAAGAACTAAAACAATTTCCTAATAACTGTAAGACAAATAAAAAATCCAAATTATTGAAGGTTTTTTTTATTTGTCCTGTATGACTGAAATTAATAATTTAAAAAATTGTTATCAAATAAAAAAATTAAAAAAGAAAAGAAAAAGTTGCAGTGCCCAACGTATAATCCTTCTCATAAAAATATGGAAAACAATTTTATGAAAGTATGAAGATTTATTTGGCTATTTATTTGAAGATTCTTTTATAAGATAGGAAAACAAGCACAGATATATGTATAAATATCTTTCATGTAATCGTACTTGATGACATATCATAGTTCCAAAGTAAATATAGTGAATTTATTTGTATGCGTGAAACACGATTGTTTTATGATTGAATGTGTGACAGAATATCTTAAATAGATGTCTCTGTAAGGGAAACTGAAACTTTATTCATACAAAAAATATTACTTAAGTTGACATGTATGTCATGTTTATTTGTGAAGTAAATAATGATTAATTTAAATAAGCTAGGCTTAATCAGAAGATAAAGTATAAGGTTCAAAATCTTTTGATATTCCTTTTATCATGTAATTCCGAATTATCTGACTTATTAAATAAATAAATAAGTTATAGTTGCAACAATATTGAAATGTTACTATTTAAAAGTATTGCGATATAATATCGTAATAATCTTGTATAATACTTTGTGTTAATGCGATGTTATATATACATTAAAAAACTATTCGGAAAAGTAACTTTCATGAGCAGAATTTCACTTAATGTGGATTCAAGAGTGATTTTATTTACATTTTTTGCACTGATCGTAGTAGTTTCTATTTTCTTGTAAGTAGAAGGAATATTGATGCAATATTCTCAAAAACATTAAAATTGTGGTAAGTACATACACTACATATTTTTTATTTCGAACAATATTTATATAATTGCAATTAACTTAAAATTAAAAGATAAGATTTTACCCATTATCAATTTAATTAACAATACTTAAAATATTTAATAAATGATTATTGAATTCTATATAAAATTATTTGTTGAAAAATTTTATTTAAATGTTTAATAGTGTTGTAGCATGATATTGTCAATATTTAACTAAATATATTATAATAAAATAAAATATTGGATTATAATGAAAAGTTTTAAAACAATATTTTTAATTCTACATTTTATGTATAATTTACAAACATTTTGTTTTAGACACGTGTTTGAATTTTTGAATGTAATTAAAACAGTATCAAATCATCATCATCATTATTATTATTATTGTATTATTATTTGAGCTTATGATAATAATAGCTTCATAATATTATTGTAATAAATTTGAATACTCCCCGATTAACATCATCGATGTTGAAAGTGACATCGTGTCATTATGACGTCACGCAATTCAGAAGCGTGCCAATGACATAATTTCGTCTTTCGCTTTTCTGTTTCGTGAGAAGATAAGTCTAGTTTTGTATTTCGAAAAAATTATTCGAACGAAACAGTCTCAAAAGTACGATTAAACGATGAGGGCATGAGGAAAATTCCGAGATACTTATAATAATTTAGCATTTAGCGAGTCTTGTAAAAGAGTACGAGAGAGTTCTTCCATTCTGTCGGCTTTCTATGACAAAAAATTATAAAACAGTAACATTCGACATAATCTATTTTGAATGACAGACGCATGTTACGTATAAAAAAAGTTGAATGAATAATCTATGTCTTTTCTTTGTAATAAATTTATCTCTTGTCGTTAAATTTATTACATCCTGAATTTCTTCCGCTGCGGAAGAAGAAAAGTCGATGTCTATAAAAGATATCCTCAACTGTATTGGTTGTTTATTTCAATTTAGCTAAGCTTATGGCAGGACGCCTCTCTCAAGGTGCGCTCGTCGCATTCGATCGTAAGTCGTAAAGATGTCAGACGTGCTATACATTACGCATTTTCTCGTCGAGCGAATCATTAATTATATATTATTATCATTAATGATAGTATCCGTGTCCTGCCAAGCATGCTGAAATAAGCGAAACAATTTCTTTACCAAAAGCGACATTACAGCTCTTGTTCACTCATCGCAACTATATCTTGGATTGATAAAGTTAGAAGCGAGAAAATATATCGTGAAAATTCTTGCAAAATTCATCAAAATAAAAATATTTTTCGTTAAAATAGTATTTAATACTTTTATGTATATACTAATATGTAATCTTACATTTTTAATAATAACGTAAATATAAATAAGATTTCTATTTACGTTATTATTATTATTTACTTTTTGCGCTCGTTATATTAACACCTAGCAACAAACCTATTATCAAAAACTAGTATGCTACGTAGTATACAATATTTCAAGTTACTAACTAATATAATTGCTAATATAATTGCTAGCAAAACGGTTTAGTATGAAAAATCGTACCGTGTGCCGCAGGCTTTAGGTTGCTTTTATTGGGCTCGGTGTTCCTTGGATCCAAACAATTAGGATGGTTGCTGATTAGGCACCTGCTCCTTTTTTGGAGGAAAGCAGGGTATATATAATTTCAATTGACATTTATTGAGTTTATTATATTTTAATAAGAAAACAATGGCTATTTAATGAGCTATGATGTAAATTATTATAAATATATATAATTAATATCATTATATTATAATAGAATTACAATTGAATGGTACTATAATTAATATTGATGATTTAATACAGTATAATAGTTTCTTTCGTAAATGACACTATTGATATTAATAAATTAATTATAGTATAAATTGTTATTAATTAATTCTCTAAATGTTTCATTCAATGCGATAATATAAATTGTTTTACATAAATAAAAATAATTTATATATGATTACATATGATGGTATTATGATTATATAATGATAGTAATTTAATTGAATGTAATATAATTCATTTTATTAATTTATTTAATTAGTATATTATCAATTAATTAATGTAAAATATGAGTATAATTAATATATTTTAATAAAAGAAGTGAAATTTTCTTATAAAAGTAAGATAAAATTATTTAATATTAAAACTATCGAGAGAGTCAAAATGACCGGTTTGACTTTTCTAAAAACTTTATTACTCATTTTTTAATCTTCATCTTATTTTCTAATAGTGATCAGTCCCTGATTTTTATTGAAATATACAGACGATTGATTTTATAAATTTGTTTTCTATTTTTTAGTTTTATTTTTTTCTAAAATATGTATACTTAGATATACCTTCGGTAATTTTAGTGTTAAAATTAATCTTCTTATCAAAATTTATAATGTTATATTATATTTTTCCCGTGTTAGGGAAAAAAAGAATATAAAAAATAGTGAAATATGTAATTGAAATTAAATGCAGCATCAGAGGATCCAGTTCGGGTCAAACAGAATCAGTTTCACAATAGAATTCACATTTATTGTAATACTTTACAAAATTTAATAATTTTAACATTATTGAATAATTATATAAATTTTTATTTTTATAAATGTATTAAAAACTTTCTCTCTTTTTCAATATATAAAAAAAATCTATGTGTGTGTGCGTGTGTGCACGCGCATGTGTGTGGGTACACGCAAATTCGCGATTATATTGCACGCGTTAAAAAAATTTCACGATTTTTTCTTTTCTATATTTTTCTTGTTTAATTTCCGATTTCTGTTTTTTTTTGTTATCTAGTATTATACAAAATTTATCATATAAAAGTTTATGAATTTTGTAGTTGGATTTGCGGGAAATAAAGAATCATGGAAAAAAAAAATTATGAATAGTTTGGATGCGTTGGAAGATTTCACAATTCAGTTTTTTAATTTTCTACTTTTCAATTATATTTGCTTATTTCATCAAAAAGTACTTTATTTGTGAATTATTTTGCATTTTTTAAATACTTACAATATTTTTATACATTTTAATGATTTTTGTAAAATAACATTCGCGAAAAAATTGCGAAATTGAACTGTATATTATGAAATGCTATGATCTTCGCAAGAACGGTCTTGTCATAAGTATTGTGAAACAAAAGATGATTTTTGCAAAAATGTTACGGAGCAACACGAATATAAATTAAATTAATTTATATTAATTTATATTAATATAATTTATATTAATATTAATTTATATCAAAAGATCCACAATTTCTTCAGTTTCTTTTACGACACATAATGTATTTTAATTTAATTAATAAGTATTTGGCTATTAAAATAATTATTTAAAAATCAAATTTAAATTATTATTTAAAAATTTGCACATTTTATTCGTCATAAATATTCTTTCAAACAATTCCTATATCAAATCGTGAATTTCGTATCGGAAGTGCATTGTTATACGAAGTGATATAAATTACTATTATTACATAATAAAATGATGTATGATAAACAATATAAAACTCTTCAATTAAATTTATTGAATTTTGTTATATATATTTTTTTTATTTAATTAACTATAAATTCTCTCTAAATTAATTAAAGTTGCAATTCTACGAATTTCGTGTGGTGAATGTATTGTGAAAAGTGAAATAAAGTGCAATCAACGTTGGATGACCACCGCAATACTACTGCAACTACTACCAGAGCATTTCCGGATATATCTGCAGATGTATTGTAACGGAAGATGCATCGGTGGACGTCAAGAGACATCAAAAAATGATGAGTACCGTATTTTAATTAATTTTGCAATGAGTTTGTTCTTTTCTAACTACATTTTTCCATATTTTATTTTACCTATTATCTTTTTATCATTTTATAAAAATTATATTCAATATAAAATAAAAAAATAAAATAAAATAATAAAAATTATTTCGAATATTGTTAGAAAATTAATATTTTGAAACATTGTTTAATAAAACATTGTAATCGCGTATGAAACATTGCATATATGTGATATATAAGTGTAAATATTTATACACATACAGAAATACATATGTATATATGTACAATATATGTAGATGTATAATGTTCTATTTTAATTGTTACAAGAAAAAAATCGCAAAGAAAGCAGGAGAGAGTTATATTTAGGATCCAAATAATTAGATGTCAATTTTCTAATAATATTTGATTACACACACACACACACTCACAGAATAAATATACAAATATTTTACATAATATTTTACATTTTTATAAACTTCGGAATTCTTCAAATATTATTAAGAAGTAACTAAAAAGAACTACTGTACACGTAGTACTTGCAATATTTACAATAATCACCGTTTTTCAACATAATATTTCACGTTTTTTTTAAATTGACATTTTTATCTCGTGCTGTATTGGAAATTTTACATGTATATTTAAAAACTGTGAAACGCGTATACATGTATATGTGCAATGTATACATTATTATACTGATAACGAATGAAATACAAGACCAACTACAACTTGCAGTCTCCCATTCTTTAAATAATTAATTGCGTCGGATAGTAAGTTATGTTGCCGTTATATCACCCGGAAGGGAAGGGAGAATTTCCGATTGGTTCGTGATTCCGATCACGACGTCGTTCCGCGAAAATATCGTCTGTTCGTCGCTATTTACACATCGATTCTCAATCGTAAATTGTAATGAGGGTCCATCACATAGCTCGTCGAATTTACTGACGATCGTGCCGCGATGGGTAAAGGGCGGCCTCGCCTTTTTAACGACGTACGATATCAGTACGGTGGCCCGTTAGTATGTCGCCTGCGATATTGTAACATCGTATCGACCGTGCGAAACTCATCTCGCCAAGATGCCGTGTTATTATCGCAGCGGCGTAATCTTCGCGGTCCCGATCGGCATTGTATCTAGAAGCGCAGCGAAACTCGACAAACTTTAATTAAATGAAATTTTAAGTTGAGCGTTGATATTCACATTTCGTAATTTACCGCCGGTGCGAATTACACGACCGCGATAAATTTAAATTTCAGTGCAGCGAAATCTAGTCCTTAAGTTTGGCTTCAGCAATAGCATAATTAAAGGATAATAGCATAATCAAATATTGCACTTTGAGGGACACGTTTATGATATCCGTGTCGTTTTCCTCGGAAAAATGGGAATGCGAAAGTTAAGTCTAGACAAAATCGATGTAAATGTACAAGTTTTCGTAAAATACTGATAAATTATCCTTTCTCTTATGAAAAAAACTGATATACAATTAAACAATCGTGTAACGTAGGGATGTTTATTCAAAGATAAGAGAAATTACAAAGTGTATCGATGCTCACTTATTTAAGCATAAAAGAACTGCGGAATGCTTTTATAAAGTGAAGAATGGAAAATTGTCGATAAAAAAAAACGTTAAATTTATTACTTGCACATGCAATTTGTGACGATTACAAATGGAGAAGGTGTCGCAAATTGCGATGGAGCAACTTATTCTCGTAATTCTGAAAGAACATAAAAATAATAAGAAAAAGATAGCCTTGGTGTGGGGTGCGACAGCGCACAATGTTCCCATCGATAAAATATCGATATCACCTGTAGTATCGGCATGTAAACATGGATGTGAGATGTGAAGATACGAAAGTAAGAGAAAGAAAGAGAAGGGTTCCATATCTATATTTTCTAATATCATAATATCAGTAGGACTACCCCCATCGGAGTATACGCGCGCGCGTGTCTTTATCCTCGCGGGCCGCGTGTCACACCTCCACCCCCTCCCCCCGTCCCCCCCGGATCCTCGTTTTCTCCCTCGTCGAAAAGGGTGGTCCACGGTGGCGCCGTGTCTGGTCAAAACGGGAACGAAAGCTTGCGCCGGAACCGTGCAGATCCTCTCCTCAGTTCAGTAGTTGCCCAGACGCTGTCACGGGCGTAGTTGGATGCTGGATCGTCTCTCTCTCTCGCGCGCGCGCGTGCCGCAGGGAGGCGCTTCCTTTTCTTCTTCCTCTTCCTCCTAATCACGTCTTGCGTCGCCCTCGCCGTCGGCGACGTCGCCGTCGTTATCATCACCGTCGTCGTCCGCGATCGCGGCGTCGCGCTCACTGACACGGCCCGATCGTCACCCCCGAGAGCAAGGCGAAGGTGCCTGTGAGAAAAGGGTGGCCGACGACGAAGGATTTTTCCTGCCGGCGTGACCGAGGAGGAGGGGGGGAGAGAGAGAGAGAGACAGGCAGGCGGATAGAGATAGATTGAGACAGAAAGAGAGAAACGGACAGGTGGACCAAGATAGAAAGGGGAGAAAGGTAGACGGAAGGAACGAGGGATATAGAACGAGATAGAGACCGACCGTCGGAGGGAGGTGTTGCTCAAAGTAGTGCTCTGTGTATGGTGCAGTGCGGTGCTGTGCTCGAGAGAGAGAGAGAGAGAATGGCATGGACGGATTTCGCGTGTGTCTCGCCGTGACGTGGAAAGGTAAGAGAAAACGCCGCCTAATGCACTTGTCTCATTCTCCCCTTCCTCCCGCATTTTGTTTTATTCCCTCTTCCGCCACGCCGCGCTCCGAGACGGTCATCCGCGTCCACAGCCTCTCGTCTGGCCGGCGCGCTCGACAACTCTAAATCTGGATCGTCTGCGATTCGCGCGACGCTCGAGAGGACGATCGTCCATCGTGGCACGACCGGCACGACACGGCGTCGCGACGCCGTGCCGCTCCGCGCGGTGCGTCCTGTCGCGTGCGCGTCTGACGCGACGCGTGCTGTTACCACTGTTGGCTGTGAAGCTCCGGCTTTGCCGAGCATCGGCTTCGCTGCCTGGCGATCGCATCGGGATCCGTCGGGATTAATTCTTGAAAGAGCGGCTATTTCGTACGTACCGCCGTATGACGAAGGGAATTATACCTGCGCCGCACTTTTCACTGAAAACTTTCACTCACGAGCGTCGACTTTAGAATTAGATTAAAGTGAGAAATTTACCGAAACGAGAAATTTCGTGGCTGACGCACTCGAATGCGACGGAATTCACGAAAACGTCGAAAATTCCATTGCCGCTCTTTCCCCTCCCTCCCCACGAATTTTATTTCAACATCTTTTTTTATCTTTGCTGCAAAAATAAGTGTCATTTATATTCTTATCGAGGAAATTAATGTGCCAAATTAAATTGTTGCACCTTTTTAAAGCAATTTCCAACAATTTGTATGGCAATTAATAGATTCCTTAACTCTTCTTATTCGTAAAACGTACGTAAGATTACGAAACAATGGCGTATGATATGCGTAATAGTACAGGTAAATTTTTTACGTCTACTCTTGGTCTATCTCTCTACTTGTTATTTCTCCCTAGAGATCACACATGTCACATCTTTTGACGTCTAAATGGCAATAAAAACCGGTCGCATGATGCATGATCGGAATAAAGGAAGCACAGGCATATTTCTGCGAATGTATAAATTGCCTTCCTGCATTCCGCGGCCTAAGAAAATGTTTAATTTGGCGGATAAAATTTACGACTGGCACAGTCAGCGAATTTCACCTTTACCGTCAGTCTCTGCTGACATGCAGCAACGATAAAACAAAAGAAAGAGCGCTTCGTTACCGTATTATTTATGAGGAAAGAACTTATTTATCTTGATGAGGGGTTGTTGGTAGGGCTGAGAGAGAAAAGGGCCGACACTCAATAAACGAGAATACCTCGATGTAAACGTAGCGTATAGGCGAAGATCACGCGTGACGATCGATATCCTCTCGAGTATAATCTCTTTTGCGAATCTGACGTTCTTGCGTCTATTACATGGTAAACACATTGCCCGATCGTACGGAAGAAATTGAGCTCAGAAATGTTCATTAGCAATATTTTTTTTCGCAGCTAACGATTTGGAGAATTACGCCAGTATTAATATTGCAAAATTAAACGGCCCCGAACCATGTAGGCTCGACTTTTGCAAAAATAAATTCCTCTATTTATATTCGGTCCATTATACAGGGTTTCCCATTTTAATCAATTCATGTAAATATGATATGCAAAGCTGAAGGGTTTCAAGGGAAACATCGTGTAATATATGTATCTACTTTATTGGCGGGAGCATTGCCCAGACAGATTTTTCAAGCGAAATTATGTTTACTGGTCTTTAATATGATATTGTAATTTTAAAAAAGACGAAACGATGATGCGCGAATACGAATTGTATGTTATTTTATAAATTATTACAATTACATGTATTGTAATGTAATATAATCGATTATCGTTTTCATCTTTAATCGATATTTAAAAATAACGTATTCTTTATAAAAATGAAAATGTATATTATCTTTAAATTTCAAGTTGCCAGTCAGATAATTGTCACAAAGGTAAGATAATTTACAAAATAGACATTCACGAAACAGGGGTCTCAGAATTTTGCATTTCTCTGCGCAGCCAGGTTTATTAACGAGCACGCAATAATTTTCATTTCTTGTATAATAATATTCTCTTTGTTCACACGATCTAGTGCAAATCAAACTTGTGTTATGCTTGCAACTAATTATCTCTCTATTTAGTTGTGCTTATACATTATTTATAGATATGGTACCATGTTTGATTAACAAATTGAATCTGTAGTTTCATTAGAGTCGTAATTATGAAGAATGGCCTCGTTGTGAAAAGATACCTGTATATCAAGTGGCTTTGGAACAGCTGTTGAATATGTAGTTTAGGAAGTTAAGTAATTTTAGGTACTTTTTTTATTTGGTTTCGTTAAATTTTAGAAATAGAAATTTCTGAGAGACGATAAAAGCATAAAGGGATAAAGTTCAAACAAATTAAAATTTGATTTGTGTGAAATAATATTTACACTTTTATCAGTTTAATAAATTTAATAAAATTAAATTAAATTATTTAATTTTATCAATAAAAATTTTTTTTATTTATAAATTTAATAAAATTAAATTTAACAATTTAATTTAACAATTAAAATTTAATTTAATTTAACAATTAAAATTAAATTTAACAATTTAATTTTATTAAACTTATTAAACTTATGCACATTATTAAATTAAGGTATGTGATAGATGATGCGTATTTCAATAACTCGAGAATATTTATTTATTTTAAGTAAGATTTTGTATGACATTCTTGATTTGTCGTTAGCTATTGTTTATTAGTTTTGACGATTTAGATGAGTTAAATGCCTCAAGAGATATCGAAGCATGATAGAGATTCCGCAATAAATAGAGACTGCAATCAATTCAATTTTTGCTTCCTATATTAAATTCCATGCGATTATAGGGTATTATTTCTATATAATATTTCTATAGCATGCACACGCGATGCTCGTCGCAACGCTTCTCTAGAGTTCTTTTATCGCTGTGCAACGTTTAAAATAAAAATCGAGATTTGTTGCAGTAAAATGGCCATAATTTTGATCAGCTTCAACAATTTTCAGATTTTATGATATGATATTCATCATCGCTCCCAGATTGGCTGATTTTAATCCACGTTATTCCGTTATGCTACGAAAGCTAATCGAAAGTAAATTGCGTTTATTGAGATATCAGCGCAAATTGAACTTCTCTGAAATTGAAACTCAGATTTTCATTTGTCATAATAGATACGTATGATTTTCAACGTCGCTCGGATTGATTTCCGAATTAACCTCGTATCAATAAAACAAATTCAGTGCACGTACATATATTTACTTACAGCGCACGTTCATTTCACTAGCTTACATCGAAGCACGATCTTATTCCGCTTTAAGATTATGCAGCTTCGTGATTAAACCTCAAATCGAATTCCGGCGAGAAATTGCGTGTAAAAAATCTCACGCCGCTGTACACGGTGGGAGGACGGAGGGGAGGATTTCCGGGAAATCCCCATATACCGTATCTCGCGGTAAAGCTCTCTCTCTCACATCGCGCGATTTATGAATTCGCAACTAAATTGCACGTTGTGCATTCGCGCGCATCCATGCATGAGACTCGCCGCGAAAAAGCATAGATGCTGGGGTAGCGGGGGTGGGATGATTACGGGCGTCCAGACGGCGCCCCGCGTCTGCCCGACGATGCAACGGAAAATTGCATAGCCGTCGGTACTTTTCCGGGACGCGGCACCGCGGAACGTTTCCCAGCCGCGCGTTACCTGCGGTGCGGCTAATTCGTCGTCGGGAATTGAATGCTGGCTAAACGATATTTCGCGGCTGCTCCAAATCGACTAGCATACCCCTCGCGCCCTTTCTCTTAACCGCGTTATCGTCATCCTCGGCTCGGTGCCTTGTCAGCGATGTTGATAACGCATGTCAGGCATACGTTTGCTATGCCAAAACCGGAATCCCATAATGGGCCCGTTCTGCCGGAATGAAGCTCACGATTACGAAATTCCGTGTACGCGTGCACGTGACGCTCGCACTTGAACTACTCTTCTTTCGCTACGGCATATGTTTAATAAAACGTGACGATGATAAAAACAAACGTAATGGATAAACAACTCTAATCCCTCCATTCCTCTATTTCTAACAGTTGTTAGTTGTAATGTGCGTTTTTCAACAAATAATTGTTATAAAAATATATTTAAACAAATAATTTCCAAATTTTCTTTACATTGATTTTTAGTCGAAGGTATAAAGAGATTAGAAATATTTTTGTGAAATTTTTCGAAGCTATTAACATAGTGAAAAACGCACTGAACATGAAATACTCTGGTTGGAGGGATTAAGTTGCGGAAAAATGTTGGAGGGATTATGGATAAATTAATAATAATTGTATTTTGCTGTATAGATACTATATAGACGAATTTTATTTTCGAACGAGATGTAAATTATAACTGTTTCTCAGTATTTTTTGTCGGTAATTTTTTTAATTTTTTAAATATTAAATATATATATAACACATTACTAATACATTTATATTAAAGTACTTTGTAGATTTCTTGTTTACTTTGATTTTCAGTATCTATCTCTCTGATGGGATTTGTACGTGTGTGGTAGAATGATGATATTCATAATTGTTATTCTCATTTAACAATTTTAGTTCTAAGCTCATCTAACATCGTAGAATTCCAATCAACTCAGTTGTCTCGATTGAGTCTTAAATTCAAAATTAGTGCTCTCCTATCGCATATGTGTATATTGAAAAGATAAAATTTATCTCTTGATTCTTCAGAGATTGTTCTCAACAAGCCATCTGTTGCTAAAACTGTTGCCCAAAAACTTTGGTTATATTCAAGCATAACACTGAATATATTGTATTATAAAGAATGTTTGCGCAAATATTGTAGCTCAATAAATAACGGGTTTATTCCCATTTTTGAGCATTGCCAAAATTAATTCAGACACGAAGAATTCTTTAATTCTTTAATATTGTTATTTTTATGTCCGTTCCTGACCCCGTCCTTCTCTTGTTCCTGTGCATTCGATCGAGTTTATTCGCGTCGATGATCTTTTTTATCTTCTTACCTTTCTTATTTTAGCAATTTTCTTCGCTAATTGTTATTAGCAAAAAATCTGCGCGGCATATTTATAATGATCGAAGGGAACGGAATATGCTTGCGCAATCCTATATATCTATGACTTGAAAGACTTTATTGGAAATCGTTTCTGCATTCGATTTTCATATTTTCTAATATTACTTATTATTCTATAAGAAGAGAATTCTCTATATCTAGCCATTTATGCCGGACGTCAAAAGAGACTGCGCTGCGTACCAGCACTTCTCTGTTTGCTTTTTGCCGTCCTTGCACACGTAGCAAAAACCTAAACCTAAAGCATAGTATATCAAGGTAAACTGAGTTTATTATTATGGTAGCACATATAGAAATAACTTTATAATTAATATTTATCTAATTATGTAAACTTATTACTTGTTACTTTGTTATTAACATTCCTTATTATAATGTATAAAAATATATTATTTATTACAATATTAATAATGAAATAATTACAAAATAAAAATTCTCTTTAATGCGATATAAAAAGTTATGTTACGAAGTAGCACATAATTTTTCAAAATTTGTGTTATAAACAATTATATTTTTACTAAATTACAACAGTGTTACTTTATATATATATATATTTATATATATATATATATATATATATATATATATATATATATAAATCTTTTTCGATGAATGAAAATCGATTTTTTGTGGCACATCTCGTATCTCTATTTAAAAGCTACTTACCTCATATAGATTATTCCCATATAATTATTTAAACAGCATTCTCGTTAAATATTGTGTTAAATATAGATATTAGATACATAATAGAGTATTTTGAATAATAATTATAATAAATGTTATTTTCATGTATCGATAATATTCTATTATTCAGGTTCTTCCCTCATTATTATTTTAACATTACTATTTATTTTTTTCTTTTTTATCAATTACGAAAGAAATCTATATAATATTTTTTTGTGTATATTGTTTATTGATCTTGATTAAATAATTCATACGTAATTAGTGTAAAGAGCTTATTAAAGATAATACGTTCTTTCTAGGACGTTGCATGATAGGTATAATAAGGATAGATCATGTAGTGCAATGTAATCACTTGATAAATTGTTGCGGTAAGCAGAAATCAGTTTTAATGCCGATGAGCAGAGAATTTGCTTGTTGTTAGCATCGAATAATGAGAAGTGGTTATTTGTGTTCTACTAATTTTGATTGTACAATATATTAATATATTCTATCAATTAATATCTGTATTAAAAAAATACACTACAATACTACACTACTACAATAAATCTATTTAATTTGATTAATTGATTATTACATTTTTAATTACTGCGAATTTATATTATTATAATTAGATTTCTAATTATTTTGATTGTAGCTAAATAGGTTGTAGTTAAATAGATTAAAGATATCCCTACACTCACATGCGAATTTTACTTCATATGAAAAATACAATTATTAATTTTTATCAGTCTATACTTTTTTAATGTCTTAAGTAAATTAAGAACTGCGAACAGATTTATTTTGCTTTGTTTGCTCGGTTATTGAGCTCGCAGAGGATTTCGTTTGTTTTATAACAAGCCGAGTCATATATACTATGGCTTGAAACTTTTTTCGATTCGCTAATGACGTAAGTGCGCGAACCAGCCATCCGAAACGGTCAGAAGTTCCTGTTTCATCAATTAAGTTTCTTATTTTGCTCGGATTGGAAAACTTTGCACGGTAAATATAAAAGACAAATTATCGTAATGAGGACGGTATAATCACGAATGCAAAAGCGAACTGGTATAATTCGGCGAATAGTATAATTCGGCTCGCGTTTTTAAAATCCACTCTCGACATCACGCATAAACAAATTCTAATGAATGTCTCAGCTTGTCTTTTATGCAACGAACTGATAGTGAACAAAGCGTGCACATTATCCACGTTATTCTTGTTGTGATATGCGTGAGACATTCTCCTCTTCTTTACATAAAAACTAGATACAATATTTCAATGACAAATTTTTCTTTAAAAGCGTCGGCGAATTAATCGGTTAATTCACTAAAGTATAGCGAGCAAATGAAATGAGTGAAGACCGACAATTTTGAAGTGGCACGCGAAATAGTCTTCAGTAAATTCGTGCATCAATTTGTCATTTGAACAAAGCCTTTTTCGCTTTGTGTTTTTAGATGTTCATTTTCTCGCTAATGCTTGCTTTTGAAACTCGTCAGGTGCTTTTAACGTATTTATTTCAAAGAGAAAAAAAATTTAATGCTGAAACTTAATGTTGTTGATTGATGTATCACATCAAACAACATACGTATGTATTGAACAAAAGTTAAAAATTCTATTAATTAACATTTTATTTTGTTGTTAAATTATGGAACAAGCAGGATTGACATTAACGTATATTCTTTCATCACATATTCTTTCTCCATATTATCTGAGATATTCAAATCTGATATTGTTATTATTTATAAAATGCAAGAATATTAATTAATAATATAATGAATATATTACTAGTAATATTAAGAATATATTAATATTAAGAATATTAATATATAATGATAAAACTCTATCCAAATTTTTTTATAACTAGTTACAATATGATAAAATACGTTAGATTTGTCATAATGTTGAAGGTATTTGCCATTTCGTGAAAACAGTCGTCAATATGTTTACATTATGGCATTAAATGGTTTACATCAACTTTATGTCGAATTATTTTCCAACCACTTACTTTCTGAGTGCATTTTCTTGTAGTATGCATTTGACGTCGCGTTTCAGATCGATGCAGTACAGATCGATGCAAAAGAAATTGTTCTCCGTTGTTCGTCATTATGATGCAAAGTTCACTCTTTCTTTTATCATACTATTCCTGCTTTCTACCTACTTACGGTTTACACGTAGCCCAAATAAGATTGGAATAAAAAATGAAAACAACGCTGTTTCATTTTCTTCAATTTGTATGGAATATTTTAAAAGTATTTACATAGTATCTTATGAGTGTCTATTACAGATTCTGTAGATATATTTATCATTCGTTTTTCATGTTGAAACTATATTTGAAGTTCTCCACATTCTAGTTCACATATTTTAATACAACATCTATAATACGAAAAATTTCAAAATTTATGATTGTATAAGCGACATCTGTATTTGGCTGTAAATTTTTCTGTCATGTTATCGGAAGAATTCCAAGTATCCTTCTGTTTTCTGACTTTCCTATTCCATATGAAAAGATTCGCTTCGGTTGAGAGACTTGGAAGTTTGCCAGTAATAACGGTGATTCGATCTGATAAAAATGGCGAAATGAAATTTAATATAATGCTTGGGTGGTGAAAGGGTGTGCAAGAAGGGACCGACTGAGTTTACATTAGGTAATGAAATCTATCTTTGATGCGCTTCGATTAAAACTCTGGACCAAGCCTGCGGAGCTTCATATATAGGTTTTGACGTCAGAGTCGAAAAATCACATATGAATAAACAGACATCACATACAAATTCTGCTTTTTCCCTTGCAGATTGTATTAATTTGCGAATTGATAAATGACTGTAAAATATAATTAATGGTAGCTAAAAATCAAAACCACGTGCAAAATAAATTATATGTCTGTTTATTCATAATGAAGATTCAAAATATGTCATATATAATTATGACATACTTTGTGTTTTCATCGATAGTAAATGATGAAAAGAAAAATTCTATTTGACATATATTGCAAAAGAATATTACTTGTGCTTTCTCGCTTTTGACGTCATAATCTACTTTCGCGGTAGTGGTTCAGAGGTTCAACCTTTTACATTCTTCTTTCTCTTTTTCTTTCTTTCATTCGTTAAATATAATGAGATAAAGTTTTGTCTCTTTCATCGTGATGATCAAAAAACCTTGATTTCATTATATGTTAATTTGCATTAACCAAAATTTGCGCGTGAAAGTATATTTCTATAACTCCTAAACGCGCGATGCAGAGAAATAAATTAATTGTAAGAGATAATTAATTATAAAGCAGGTTGATGAATATCTTTTCTATTATTAAAGATACATCACTCGAGTGCTCGAAAACAACGGATATATCTTATGATGTATATGCGATTTAAAAAGCGCGTTTAAAGATTATTTATTTAATGTTAATCTCCTTATATAAAAAATATAACGTTTTACGTGAACCAGTTTAATATAAGCTCTACCTATATGAGTTGACGAAAATTAAATTCTCCGCAAGAATTCTTTGCAGGCGATTATGGTTTGATATCAAACTTTACGATCTGAGGAACAGTGAGAATGCGCGAAGAAGTCTCGAAGATCTTCTCGAAGTCGACGTTGTTACGTGTATGCTGATATGATAAATCAATCATGTTCGCAGAAGCTGGAAAAGTGTAATGTGTTGACAGGCGCCAATAATTTTTTTTAATTAATGCGCATATTCAATATGCGTGGTTTGTTATCTTGTACCTTATCGAATGCTCTTTCAACGTAGTAAGAAAAAATGAATGTTCCGAAGTGTGTCGAAGTATTAATATTTATAGAATTAATTGATATAATTGAAGGTTTTTTAAAAATGCCTAAGGTTTAAAGATAAATAATTTTGTTCTTTTTAAATTTATCTTTAAATTAGTTCTAGATTAACAGATACAATTATCGAAACATTTAATATTGGAAAATTGAAAGATAATGGTAAAGTTGTGACTTTTATTATTTTCAGTAGGGAATCATCGATATTTGGCAAAGAATTCATATTTGGAAAGATAGTCGGTTGGATCTGCTTCTAATTTGATAAATACTGAATTCTTTTGTGATACTATAATATTAATAGAAATTTCACTAAGATAATACACGTAAGTGACTAAGTTTGATGTTAGTATTTGTTGTAGAGTTTCTAATTATTTCTGAGATGGATTAAAAATAAATTAAAAATTATAATAAAATATATTAATAGGTATTTAAAAATATCTTAAAAAACTGTTATTTTAATTTATAATTGAATTTTTCATCATGATATGTGACATTCTAAGTTGCTTTAATAAAAAGCTTTTAATTAAATTAAAATCCATTTAATCAGAATATGAGATTTAGAGATTACCATAGCTTTATGTATAAGATTTTATTAGGTTTTCCATTTTGATATAAAAAGAACTTTACGTTTACGATAAAATTGTATTTAATTTACATTTACATGTATTTTGCTAGAATTTAATTTTAAATTAATTTATAGTTATTGAAATTTTTCAAAGCAAATTTGTCGTGCGCAAGTAAAAGATATGTTTTGTACAAATTCGTGTTTTTTCGGTAAATCGTTCTTCTAAAAATAGTGTGCACATGTTTTCCTTAGCAAGCAAGACACGAGTTTTAAAGTGTCACTTTCTTCTTGTTTTCTGACTAGATTACTGACTTACTTACCACTTGTTTCTCAAAGTAACATAGATGAAGTTTCGCTCTCGAGAAAGAAAAAAAAATGTCTTACAGACATATCATTATTATGAGAGTTTCGAGAAATAGAATTACCGAATTTGATATGATCTATGCTAGGATTATCGACCCATACAGAATGGATGGAAGGCTATAAGGTAGGATTCAGAGTAGTATAATTCTTGACAAATTGCGAACCATTACCATCGAGAAAGGACAATTCTCCTTCTGCGATCGCCCCGATCGAACATCTTTTCCATTTATATTTTTCCTTGTCTCAACTAAACTAACCGTCATCATTTAGCGGAACAAACGGTGAATCGGGTAAACGTCACAGTTTCATTACTTCTGAAGGATAAGTTTAGCCTTTCCGCATTACGTTTCGTCCAATACGTTCGAGTGAATAGTAATTGTTCGAGTTAACAAAACTGTGACCGTTGTGCGTACTCGACAGCGACGGGATTGCAAAACATCGACTATTTCGATTCGCGCAGCGAAATGATATCGATAATATCGATTTGCATATATCCAGAATGTAAATTAACTTAAATAAATGTATATTTGCATGAATACGCGAATAGATTTTAATATAACTCGTTCTGCGCGAATCGTTATTTGCGTCTGGATCGGAAAGCTCGGCAAATATACCGATGGCGAATATTGACATCCAATTAATCATTACTGTTGCAACAGTCCGTTACGTTCGATCATTAGTGCAGCAGAAAAGCGATCTCAGATTTCCGTTTTTGGACCGATTTTATCCTGGCTTAGACGACGAAGATCCAAGTTTAGGGTCCTTGGTTTCAGTTGATCAAGAGAATCGAGATTAAGCCGAAACATGGTCCCAAGATATCCGCTTTCGAGCGGCCAATGATTTACATAATGTATACGGGATGCAAATTTAACTGCATCAATGGCACCCTTGCGCAAAATCGGAATTCAGCCGAGCGTCAGCGAGTAACTTGCGGAGGCCCGGCAAAATTTTCCGCGGAAATTTCCAAACGACGGGACGATCCGATCCGTGATGACCTTAAGCGTCTTCCTTAAGTGTCAGTTCGGTGAAACGCGCCGTTTCCCGATACACGATATCGGATATTAGCATTTTTAATGTGATGCATGTGTTGAATATATATGTTTATTATTTAAATAGTAGAGATAGATTTAATATCTCATGTAATGATAGTATGTAGTAGATATTATTCTATATCCCATGTAATAATAGTACTGTTTATCATTTAAATAGTAGGTACTATTCTACATCTCATGTAATAATAGTACTGGGTTATTGCTATTAAGGGGTGCTACTATTAGTTGATAACACTGATAATAAATAAACCTGTAATCAATATCCTTGAGCTGCCAAGTGCAGCTTAAATAATGAAGCTCTAGGGAACATTTATAAGTTCCCGTCCTCTTTAAATAATAAGATAGAAAAATTTTTTTAATTTCCTACACAATTTTAAACACAATTAAAAATTTTTCTTTTATTTTCAGTTCATTGTTATACACAACTTGATGAATTAAAATAATAATATAATTAGGAAAAAAAAGATGAATAATTTTAAATTCTGATTACGTATTATTTATATAAAAATTTATTACAAAATAAAATTGTATCTCTCCGGTCGTTAAAAACTGTCGACCCATACTCTTTAGTACAAACTTTAAAATGTCAGAAAACATAAAAAAGCATGTAGCTTATTTTTAAGCATAATAGAAAGTAATAACAAGAATCGTAATTGATTATTTTACTTAAAAAGCTAAAACGTTAGAAAAATTGTTCATCTCTTAGCCTTACCTGTAGCGATTGAGTTTTTTTTATTCCTGTAGTCTCACAATTGTTAATTAAAACGCCGTAAACATGTAAACAAGTCTAGGCACGGCGTAAGCATCTTTTATTTTAACCATTCTGTCCTGTTATCCTTTACGTAAATTTCAAAAATAATTTTAAAAGCAATTTTATTACTTAATTATGCTCTGTCACATTTTTTCCGTTCTTTCTAAAAAGTTGTGAATGCCTTGCAAAATGTTTTACATCGTACCACCAAGGAACTTGAAACACTTGCAAGATTGTGGTCACTAGTTTAAATATTCATCTTTTTTCTCTCTCCCTCTTTCCCGCTTCAATATAGACTTGTTGAAAGTAAATTTACAACTAAAAGACCATGGCTTTAATAAATTAACTGGTAGTATACACTTTTTAACGCCGGTATCAGCTTTACACTCGATCTTTGCGCTCAATCTCTTACATATACAAAAATCGCGAGCATGTGCGAATTAGCGAGAAACTGTAATTTCAGTAAATTAATTAGTCTTATGTAAGTTCAGTTACACGTTTGTATCGCTCCCTCAAGGGTTCACGCCCTGGATGTCGCATCCTTTTTCTTCCCTATTTGCGCCACTGCGTTATTCTAGATATCGTAGTCTCCGGAGCGATTTTCGATGGCATCTTATGTGTGAACGCACCTTCAGCAACCTGGTTGCAGAAGGTGGGTAACGATCAACACGTACCGAGATTCGCGCGTGCGCATTTTCCGTGACGTCATCAACGTATAGCCGCGGGTCTCCAGGGGGTGGTTTTGGATATCGTTTCTCGATATCTGCATACTCGCATGCGTCAGCGTGAACATGCTGACCGGCATGATACGCATTGTCACGCACGGGTACGCTTGTGTCGAATGTGTCTCGCTTTTTTCCCCCTGCTTTTATATGGCTCGAAATGTTTTTCTTTCTCCCCTTAATATATCTTGCTACTATATATTGTACGACCCGGAAGGGAGTCCTTGAAAGTCTTTTAGACGGATATTTGAGGCACGTTTTCTTTTTCTTTTCGGTACACATCGCGTTTCTTCTAAAAAAAGAATTTTATGTAAGAATTTTATTGTTAAAACGATTGTGAAACGAATTCACGGTTCAATTTTATGCTGCAGTGAATAGCGATGTAGAATATAAGCTGTTTTCGTTTGATTAGAATGGAAAATGAATGGAAAAAAACATTACTGTATCAGTTTATATCAGTTAATATTAGTTTAGAAATATAGCTTATAATTATACGTACTAAACTATTAGAATAATAAATTAATTTAATTGATAGATAAGTGGTAACATGAGTTAAAACTTTTAATATTTTTGCTCTTCTTATAAAATGGAATAGAATAAAAAATAATACTAAAGAAAATAATATTTTATTGTATTCTACATTATTTAAATTTTTAATTAAAAATTTCTTAAAAAACTGCACAAAACATTCTTTTGTCACAGCATGTTATTTGAGTATAAGAAATATTAAAAATTTTTTCTCAAAGAAATAAAAAAAAGTATCTCAAAAAAGTAAAGTAAAAAAAATCAACTATATGCGTCCGTTTAAAAAAGTTTTTTAAAACAATGTTTTAATTAATTAAAATAAAAATAATTAAAAGTAATATGTTACAGATCAAATTATTAATTAATTAAGAATAAAATATTGCATTTTTAAAAAATCTGTTGTGCAAAGTAATTTGTTCTGTATAATATAATAATAATAATTATTATTATTTTTGTTTATTATTTATGGTATTATAATTATTTATAATTAAGTTCTAATTATAAATACCTAATTATAAACATAATTTTAGTACACATTATTTTATGATATATACAATTGTATTTTGTCGTAGATTCTGTTGCAAATTCTAAATTATATAAAGCGGTATTAAAATAATATATGTAAATTACTTCAAGAATAGTATTTATTAATTATTAAGAAATCACGTCAATTAATATTTCTTTCAGAAATTCTTCTCAGAATTTTACTTAAAAAAAGAGTAATTTATTACACAAATTAAAAAATATTATTTATTATTATTATACTTTTATTATTTATTATTGATATCTGTTTTTATTATATATGTTTTTAATAATATTTTAATCTTATATACTATAACATATATTATATATAAAAAATTAAAATATTATTACGATTAAAGACATATTAAATGTAATAATAATAATATGCTAATTTATTATGTACTTATATGTACATACAACCTAATATCAAATTATTTATATACGTAACTAAATTATTTATGTATGTATAACTTAATTAATATATGATTATTATTATATCTTAATTATATATTTTTGACATCTCCTTGTGTAAAAAATCCTCTTCATATCAGACCAAATGTCTTTAATGCAGAGATATGTGTTAAAGTTACACTATATAGCTAAATTTAAAATTATTCTTATAACTTTTATACTATTCTGTATCAATGTAGATAATTACTGATATAAAGAGGATTTTTCATAACATCACACAAAAAAGACACATAATATACTATTTAATGCACTTTATTGTAATTTGATCTCTATTATTTATATCTTTTTCTAATAAGAGATCTGGGAGTAGGTCTTATTTATGGAGAATTATATAAAGTTAGTTATTAAAAATAAAATTAATTATATTAAATGACTTATGTTTAAATCAAAAGTTTATATTCATTGGTTAATGTACATATTAATTCATTGATTTTATTAAATATAAAGTTTAATTAATAAGCTAATGTTTTAAATATTACAAGTAAATACACATCATGTTATAAATAAATCACAGTAATATATATATATACGCGCGCGCAAACATACTATTCGATATCTAACGTAATAATATGTTTGTACAGTTACATGTGTGGACTAAGGATAGAAAGAGTGTATATAAATGTATATATTATATAAAATGTTAGCCTGTACATTTTCCCAAAATCACTTGTAAAAAGATCCGTCAAAGTCAGATCTATCAAAAGTACTGTCAGTGTATTGTAAGTACCACATATGTTAAAAATGTAATCGTATGGAATTTTCAGAAAAGGGCAAATGTGTTATATGTAATAGTATAACATATAACAGAAAAAGTCAGAAAAGGACGACGACGTCGTTTCTTAAATAAAAATTTCAATATTTGACTTTATATCTTCGTTATTAGACTGCGTAGAGGAAAAATAAAGATACTTTTCTTGTATAAATCAAAAGTATTGATTAAATCTAATAAGAACTCGTTCGGTTCAGACGTTTCTGAGATCCAAGTCTCAGGTACTCGTAACGACTCGCATATACTTTTGTCAAATTAGCATCTCCACCACAAGAAATCGGAATAAGATATAAAAGTTTCTATTCCTGATTTTAATGCTCAAGCAGAAATTCACGTTTAAAAGTGGAATTGCCATGTGAAGCTAGCAATCCCCAATTCTAAATACATACAAAAAATAAAAATAAAAAAGTATAAACAACAAAATTAAGTGCTCTTTAAGTGGTTTCAGGAGCAATTGACAGAATTGAGCTGTCTGTTATAATTTAATAGATACAAGTTAAAAAAGCGATCATATGGTGTACGAACAAAAAGTATCTTTTAACATCGAGACACGGGATTAGTTCTAGTATTAAATTACTTTCTGATTTTAGTGCTCCCCAAGATATAAAACATTTGATTTTAGTACTCACCCCTTATCGTCGAAAAAGCACTCTTAATTTGTAGAGCTTCAAAACTAACAAGAGTAAAGTACCTTTTACGTCAAGATACAGGATCGAGTCTAATATTAAATTATTTCCTGATTTAGTGCTCCCAGATATAGAACATCTAATTTTGCTGCTGCCTTTGTTGTCGAAAAAGCGCTCTTGTAAAAGCGCACGAAGCGTCAAAATTAACAAGAATAAAGTATTCTTTATTCTTGTTAATAAGGTACCTTATTTTTGTTTGTATATATAAGGTCGTTTTTTCAGCTTATATTTTTTAAATTATAATAGACTCAATTATATCAATTGTTCCTGAAAATATTTAAAGAATATTTAATTTTGTGGTTTACTGTTTTATTTTTGTATGTGTATTTATTGTTAGACGCGGATTGTTAGCTTCACATGAATCTGACATTTCCACTTTCAAATGCGAATTTTTGAGCACTAAAATCAGGAAGAGAAACTAAATTAACATCTAAATGATGTTAATAATGATGATAATTACACGAGACGATCTCGCGCTACACATGTACTTGGCGATGATTATGTAAAATAGAAATACACACAAAAAAAATCAGAATAAATGTAATAAAATATAAACCATAAAGACATATAATCAGAGCATAGCTAATATACATCGATAAATGTAAATCGAAATTATAATATAAAACTTGAATATTAATATATTGAGTATTAATAAATTGGTATAATTAATATAAGCGAAGAATATTTATATTATAGAATAATAAATATTAATTTTTCTCTTTTTTTTGCTATGTATATATATATATATATATATATATATATATATATATATATATAAAACGTTCTTTTAAAAAGTATATTTTATACATTAGCCTTGTTTGATGTTTGAATTACTATTTTAGTCTATACTCCAGCTACTTTTTACGGTCGTTAACTATTGCAGATAAAGATGGCCCATTAACCGCAGGTGTTCGTGTCTGATAATTGTTTTAATTTATGAATCATGCGGCAATGGAAGCTCGACGATGCGATACGATGGTTGAAACTGAGTTAGGTCGAAACGCAATAAAATAAGAAAAATACAGGAAATATAAGAAAAATTATAGCATTATTAATATTTAGTAATATTTAAAAAAGAAATAGTAACAGATATTAATTTTTAGAACTGTAAATTTAATAATGAGCTATGCTCTTTCAGCTATACTCTGTCTTTCTTAGTCTATGTTTTCAATTTAATTCTTAAAAAAAAAAACTAAAATATTTATGTATCAAACTTGTGGATGATTTACGGAAAACATGGTGTTTTTCATACAATCTGAACAAAAATATTTCAATTTTTGTCGACGAATTTTTACACATAAAATGTTCTAAGACCTAAGATATTAAATATGCGATACACTCGATGTGAATTTTTTCTTATTTTACTCTGACGGCCTCTTGCTGAAGGATAATTGCTGAAAAGAAAGAAAAAAGATCGCCGAGGGTTGGCGTGATTCCGGTTGGCAATTATCATGGCGAGTGCGATCGGAAACGAAGAAGTTTCCTGATCTGAAGTCGCGATGATAGGCGCTCGTCGAGTAAGAAGGTAATTGGAATTATTGAGCTTGTTTATTTGACCGATGAAATAGAGAAGAAAACAATTTTTTCACATTTATTAGAGATTTATATTAAATTTATAATTTAGATTACACAATTTCGTCCAATGTTTAGAATTTTAACGGTCCCTGATACTTCTTCGTCTTATTAAGAAGATCTCTATTTTGTTAGTAGTTTACGTAAAAGTGAAGTTGTATGGACTGCAACGAAGTTTTGACAACAGTGTTATTTTCGACAGTAAATTTATCCGGAGACTGCGTGTTAAGCCGGCTAAACAAAAGCAGATAAAAGACAGATGTATCTCGGGAAAGTTGGACCCGGTCGATAAACTTACGCTAAATACGCCGCGGATTATACCTCGACAATTAGGAAGTTCCTACGGCACAAATGGAACTCTTGTTCGCGTTTAATGTCGAGGCAAGGCGAATCGTGGAGGTCAACGAGTTTGTCTCTCGAAGCGTTGCCAGGAAACACTGTTAGTAAAGTTGCACAAACGAAAATATAAGATGTAACATATATATATACATATATGTGTGTGTTTTTGTGTATATGTGTAGGTATATATGTACGTTTCGTATGACAGCTCGTTTCACCATAAATTCCGTCTCAAGCTTAAACTCAAAATTCGAGAGTTTAAAACTACGAACAGCATAGCGAGGCAGACTCCATCTCACCATTCTAATAGAAAGAAATATGAATGCTTTTTTATCTATAATCTAAAATTGTTTAACTTGTTTGTTTTAGAAATTGTAATTTCTAAAGATTGTAATTTCTAAAGATTTTTGGGTTTATCGTCATTATTTCATTGCTTAAACACTTTAATACGATTATTGGGTTTAAAAACAACCATATCTTTTTCTTACTTTCGACGATTTTGTCTTTTTTACTATAATACTTTTTAAATTTTTATAAATTTTTATTTTGTTGTCATTTTTTTTATATTTTTGATAATATTCCGATTTAATTTATTTCTGATGCCAGTATTTCACTCTTTCTATTTTCTAATTCTTTATTTTCCCTAATCTTATTTAATTAATTTTATCATATTATTTTAACATTATTCACACTTGACATTTCCTCTATTTCATATTTCTCTTGTAATTTTATCGAATAATCTAATTGGAGGGGCTGCAAAAGGTTGTAGTTTGTTGTTCGTAAGCGAAGAGTTAATAATTTTCTAAATGTCGCTCCTTCGTTTCGTCGAGATTAATATTGAGATTACTTCGAGGCATCCGATGTTTCGCTCTGAAGAAAACGTATGTTTCTATTCGTGAGTGCAATGTTTTTTCGCCATTCTCGATATTAATATTTTCTTGTTCCCGTTCGTACATTGATTTGTGGATAGATCTCAGTAGAGGAACCTCTCTGGTTTCCATTCATTGCTTTGCGTCCGTATTTTTGTCATGCGCTTTAAGTTCTTATCATCACTCTAATCATTTCCTCATATTATCTGGCGTTTCACGGTGTAAAAAGATTCTACGAGCGCAATGGTGGAGCGCATCAGTCATTATTGCTTTCTCGTTTTGCTGTATTATGATCACACATTCACCTCTCAATATCTCAACTTTGTCAATAAATACAAGTTCTTCTTATTAATTGGTTCGTTTTGCTGTCGAGCAGACGTTCCGTTCGACAGGCTGGTTGGCTTGGGAATGTCCTTTGCCTATCTATCAGTGAGCAGGGAGTGGACGAATGTCAACAGGCCTCGCCCGCTGGAGCAAACACTGTTCAAGGCTTTGCCTCGCTCCAGCTTCTGAGCGTCTAACTGCGAGCTTGTTTGATTAGAGACCCGTTAACGCTACTACCTGACGCGAGCATTGCTCCGCTAATATTAAAGTTCGAAGGTTAAGCAATAGCCTCTCGCTATCTGAGGGGAGGCTAGTAGCTCTACTGCTTATTTCTGCATGCCACGGACGGCGTGTCTCGATTTATAAGTTTATTAATATCGCGTGCGCCAGTTACGTTGCGATGAGATAGGTCATATCGTTCCGTTTAAGATTTCACGCTCGCGTCTGGCGTTGTCGGCTGGTTTTTAGCGCGAAAGAATAGGATTTCCTTCCTCGTGCGCGCACTTTTGCACGGTTCATTTGGATTGACCGATTGCCGCTAAGAGGATTACTCGATCCGGTTTTCAATCGTCTCGGCTGAAGCCTCTATATTTGCGCTTGCTATCGATTTCGTAATTTCCTTCGTTTAATCGACTAAATTTGTAATAATCGACCGTCGCGACATCGATTACTTTTCGTCTAGAATGCAAAGACTGCAGTAAATCTATTTAGTTCGCAATTGGACATAGATCAATTCGTTGAATCGAGGATCGATCTTTATCGGTTCCCTTGACAGATTTACTCTTTACCGGTCTTTATATATATATATCTCTCTCCCCCCCTCCCTTCTCCTCCCCTTATCATCATCACTAAAACATGTTGTTAATTCACAGCCAGGGATGGCATCACCCATCCGTAAACTTGTAAACCCGACGGTGCTTGAGGTATCGATGTTCTCGTAAAGTATTCTTAAGAGCATTCAACTTTTCACAACGATATCAGCAACTCCGGGTGTAGGTTGCCACTCGACTTTTCCAAAGACTGCAGTAAATCGCGTTCCCTCTCTCTTTATCTTTTTCTCCCTTCTTCTATTTTCTCTCTACCTGTTTTTCTCTTTGTCTTTCTCCCTGTTTTTCTTCTCTCTTTCGTTGTAGATCGTTCAACATGAATGTATTGTAGATCAAAGTGTATGAGTGATCATCGAGCGCTATCAGTTTACAGTTTCTTAAAAACATGATTGGAAGGTGTGCGACAAGAATTAAAGAATTTTCATGTTGATTTTACAGTTGATACGCTCGATGATGCGGATGTCAGTTAGTGAGTTGAACCGATTTGTCGGACCGATTCGGATCGAAAAATATAATTGCGAATGGAGATATTGAAAACGGAAATTCATGTGTGCGAGCGGTCGAATTATTACGATTTTGCTAGAATTGCCTTTGAAGTGTTCAGAAGTTGAAAAGTGGCAGGTAACAAATAAAAGAAACACGTCCAGAAGATAGTGCGCAGATAATGGGTGGTTATAGCATCGATTCACTCACGTGGATGTTAAAAAGAAAAGGGAACGTGGAACAATCGCCCGTGGACACATCACGACGGATATGTGAGAAAAATTTATGAGTTCATACTAGGTTTGAATAACTGATATATATACGTCTCTCCTTTGTCCAATTTATTTATTGCACCATGGCGTGTCGAAATGCGATGAAGATTTATCGGCTTAGCGATCCGCTCAGATTACTGGACTCTATCTCCCCCCCCCCCCCCCACCATAATAATCCCTCGATCTTTGTTGCGGAGAAACATTGATAACTTACAAAGATTTTTTAATTTTTTAACTTTTTCTATTCTGTATTCGGGGACATTGTCAACAACTTAATTAATCAATTAGCACGAAATATATTCGATAAATAAGTTATTTGTAGAAATAAAAGAACATACATTATTATTTATTAGTTATTAGTTATTACGGATTTTTTGATGGGCATTTTTTTTTACAAAAATCAATCTTATATGTAACAATTATTTTTGGCGGAGGATATTTTTAAAAAATTTTTCAACATATTTTAAGGTTGTTTTTTACAAGAGTTCTTTTTTTGAATACATTCTTTTGCGATGTGTATACTTGGCGCTTTTTTGTACCTTTTTTTTAAGGGTAATTTTGTTGTGATTAGTTATTACCGATAATGTAATTGATTATTAAAATTGGTTATGATAATATGAATTTTTTTATATTTGAGAACAAAAATAAGATAAAAGAATAAGATTTTAATATTAACACTTTTTAATGACATTCTATCTCATTGACCGTTTATGATCTTATATTGCAGCGTCGAATATATGAAATAATATAATAATTCACAAAAATATAATTTTGAAGTTTTTGATCTATTTTCTTTCTTGAATTTATATCTGAATTCTGAATTCCACACTTGCGATGTCTTTAATTTTATTTTAGAGGAACTCAAACTTTGTAAATCGTAAAAAATACATTGTTTTTTTCGAGCATTTAATCCTTGATTATGCCAACGGAAAAATAGCTTAGGTTTTGATCAAACAATTCCTAAATGACAGATACATCATTATGTCTAGTTCTCTTCAATGCTTTTTATATAACAAGCATATCTGTCATAATATAGATTTGTTAGGCATATCTGTCATAGTACACACTTGATACGGATTTATCGATCACGTATAATACATTATTCTAATAACGATACTTTAACAATAATACTTTTTTATTTAAAAAAATTTTTTATCTTTTTTAAATGTTTAAAGTAAATTTGAATGCTAACACGAGCAGAGTTAGGAGTATTTTTTCAACTTATTTATCTTAATTATTTTGTAATTAATTTTTAAAATTTTTATTTGTTATTATTTATTTTGTATTTAATTTTTTTTATTGATTATAATGATAATTATGGCGGTAATTATAAATCTATACCTATAAACAATAAATTGATTTTTTCTCTCTTTCCTAATCTGTATGCTTGTTCTAATTATAATATTATTAGGGGGACCGGAAAGTAGTGTCGTTTCTGCGCATGTTATTTGTCAGCTCATTGTGTACTTCAAAATCGTGCCAAAGACATTTTAAGGTTAGAGTGACTTGTTTACTTGTAAATAATTAAATCTTAAATTTTTTTTGCAATCTGGAGTGAAATGGTCAAATATCAGAAGAGGTACATATCCGACATTGTAAGACGAACCCTGCAAAAAATTAATGAATTGGGGTGGGAGGTACTGCCTTACGTACCGCCCGATGTTGCATCATCGGATTTTCATTTATTCCGATCGCTACAACACTTTCTAAATGATAAAAAATTTGAAAATTTTGATGAAGATGAGATCCAAAATGCCATCTCCAGATATTTTGCTCAAAAACCAATTGATTTTTATCGATCCGGCATTGAAAATTTGCTCACTAGATGGCAAAAGGTTGTTGATAACGAGGATGATTACATCATTGATTAAAAATAAAAACTTATTTGCTTGCATTTAATGTAAGAAAACGACATTACTTTCCGGTCCCCCTAATACTTTATTATAATATATTCATTAATCACGAATAATTGCAGAGATCTACAATTGAATTTATATTTGTCTCTAACGAAGATAACGAAATTATCTTCCCGAGAGGCAAAGTGTATCAAAGAGTCTGATCTATAATCTCCTTTGTAATGCTTGAGGTAGTCTGAAACAATGCACCTGCAGAGGCAATGTACACCGTGCACGATATTCAGTAATAATATTACATAATAATGTTGCACAAAATCGCATTTGGAGTCATACGAATCATACTAACACGAGTTAGCGGTGAAGCTGGTTAACTAAATTTTCCTCATCACTCTCCGCAATAGATAGGTAGGGATTAATCCTAGGCAGGGATAGCGTGTCACTGATCTATTATAGAATTAGTTACCCCCGATATCAACGTAATTCGGTTAGGATGTTCTCACATTTGTTCACGGATGCGTGGTTTTAAAAATTGATTTTTTACTTACAAAACTGCCAATTCTTTGAATAAATTCTCGAAGGAAGACATTATTAACTTTTTGGAAAAAGACTTTTTGTGTGCTGCGTTATACGTATATATCCGATGGTATATTTGTCCCACTCGTAACGTGAGACATGAAATTATTTTTTTTATTACAGTTTAAAATATCGAAATGTTATAAAAATCTTATGTTCTACATGAATCTTATAATCTATATCTTTACTAAGGTGACCTACTCTCATGTTTTAATATTAGGATAGAAAATATTTTATGTCTTAAGTTGCGTACTAAAAAAATATGTCCCAGATTGCGAGTGAAGAGATTAATCTTAAGTTAGTTAGGACATTCGAGATTATGTTCAATTTATGTCACTCGCAAAAAGTTGCAGTTTTATATATTTTATATTATAATAAAACTGAAGATTTCTGAAAGATTTCTTTCGACAATAAGACGGACATGTAAACTGCGACGTAATACAACTATTTGTACATATTTCTTTAAATTTAAATTATCCTAATAATTTTTATTACTGCGCTTACTGCTTAAAAGTTTTTTTTCTCTAAAGTTTAAAAAAAGGATATCTTTTTTATCAGTAAAATATAAAATTTTTTAAGAGAGTACAAAGTATGTGGAACGATTTACATATTTAAATCCTTGCAAAATCAACAAATCGATTCACCTACCTAATGCATTAGATTACATGTCTTCAAATTATTTTTTATTAAGGATTCAATTAAAGATTGTCATTGTCATTATCACGATGCAGCTGAATAATTAATATAATGATTAATCTCTTAAAAGACTAGCTTTGCCGTAAGTAATAGAAATGTTATATAAAATTATTTTAGTTGTAGTAATAATTTAACTATGTAACTTAAGATAAATTTATAATTTTATGATCAATTTAAAATCTATTGCTAGCAAAAATTATGAGTCTCTCTTCTCTCAAAATATAACTTTTTATTATTCCTTTCTTATCTTGAATTTAATAATTTTGATTAGAATTTTATTAAAACAAGGTTTATTTGTAGAAGTAAATCTTTAAAGATTATCTTTAAAAAGATTTTTTTTTGATATGTAAACTTTGATATATTGGAAACAAATACAAAAATACAAAATGTAGAGTGTTATAAATAAATTCCTAGTTAAGTTACAAATTTTTTTATTGATTCAAAATCGATCTATTTACTTCTATTTACTTTTTTTCAATATATAACTTTTATTTAATAATCTTAGATTAAAATTTTACCGAAACAAAGTTGTGAGAGTAAATTTTTGATATGTAAATTTCGATATGTTGGACACAAACATGGTAGTCAATTTTTTGTACCTAATCGTCTTATGGTTTAAAGAAATTTAAGACGAACGGGTTCAGCTTGTTTTCCTTTGTGTGCGGATAATCTGTTGGAAGTATGTGGGAAACACCGAATATATGTTCGTAACAGATTCTGTAGTGTGCAGTGTTACATGAATAGAAAATATTGATGCTTTAGGCGCAAGTATAAGTCGACGATATATCTCAGTTCCATCGTTTTCTCTGTATCTGCCAAATCCTCCGACACGGCGCGACTTCTCGATAGGAATATCGGTAGATACATTGACAAATTGCAACGATAAACTGTTGAAAGTCGAAAAGATGCGGTAGAAGACATTTCGCGTTTTTTCATCGTGTTGCTTTATAGTTTTGACTCATTTTTAGAGAAATAAATATCAACTAATTTGTTTTTAATAAGTTTCGGACGAAACTGTGTGTACGTTTTTTTTTACTTCTTCTATAATTCTTGCTATTCGCCGCTATAAACGGGCGAGATTTACCTGCATCTCTAACTTGATCGTGCTCTCAGAAATTGATAAACGCAGTCCATTCGATCGAAAGCGAGTTTGCGTTTCCGCATAAAATTCTCAGCTAGAACAGCGAACTATTAAGCGAGGCAGGTATGCAAATGAAAGATAGGTAAACTCGACTTAAAATTTATACAGTCTCTCTTTGTTTGAACGTTTATTAGGATTAAAATGTGTGAATAAAAAATAACAGTAGGAATATATAATTGAAAATTGACATTTGTTAATATTTCACATACGGAATACTAGATATTTTTCACACCTAATCTCACATATATTTGTTTTGCGTGTCGCTTGCATGTTCGCATGCATAAAGAGAGATGATTTACAAAGAATGGATTCGGGTGTGGTCATTCGTCAACAAAACCACACCCTTATCTAGGGTCAGATAAATAATTAAGCACGTGGTTAATATCGAAGAAAATTGAATTATTCGTATGGCCACGTGGTACAAACTTCCAAAACATATCTAGATACTTTATTAAATTTTTATGTTCTTACGCAGTAGGTAGTCCTATATACCGGCGAGAAACTTTGAGATTGTCGTCAGAGACGACATACAGCTGCATATAGATACATGTCCCCCTTCAAATCCTTCGTGAATTATAAATGAAGACGGGGACTATGATATGGGAGGGTGTTTTTCTTTTCTTTTTTTTTGTATGATGATATCTAAATATGATTCTACTAGTACTTCCGCGATTGAAACAACAGTAGTGGATAATCTATCTTGAAAATATTTCGATGTTCAAAAAATTGAGAAATGGAAGCTTTCCAATCATTTGTCAAGCACTCTAATTCTAATTTTTATATTATATTTTATATTATTATATCATCAAGTAATCTGAATAAGAGAGACACATTAACATATTAAGGATAAGGTCAAAGAGAGAAGATAAACTAAATAAAGCTATTTCTTAGATCGTCAAATTATTTAGACAATTTAATATAGTAAAGGATAAGGTGGTAATGTGGCCCCTTGCTGATATATTGGCCCCCTCACTTATCAAATTAATTAATAACGCCATCTAAAATTTATTTAGCGTATTATGTAAAGCTTAGAACAATGACAATTAAAAACCCTTAGATGTCGCTGTCTGACATGGAAAATACACGTTAACACTTATTGACATTGCGCCCAAACTACATCAATCCAGAAGCTATTAAAAGGACATAATGACCGTCTCTCTGTTGTCAGTAAACATCATGTCACACAGTCTCATGATTTTAATTGGAAAAAGCTGGTAATTTTGCATAAAAAACACGAAGACCGAACACGAGAAAGAGAGAGTAAAGCCTGCAGCACACGATACGATTTTTCTTACTGGATTGCTTACGAGAGCCAATTAGGGTTTAAGCTTTAAGTTACTTGATCTAAAATTCTACATCCTTATAGCTCTCGTAAACAAACCAGTACGAAAAATTGTACCGTGTGCCGCAGGCTTAAGTTCTTAATTTTGGTTTGTACGTTTATTATGGTTCCCAGGGTGCTATATTACCCACACATTATCTTATTCTGCCATATTGGAGTTTTTGAAAAATATATGTTTTTTCCAAATCTTTTAGCATTTTATTGAATCCAAAATATAGTATCACAAACCAATGAAATGTAAAACCCTATGACGTGTATTAATTGATTCTAAAATGATTCTTATGATTTTTTTATTACACAAAAACAAACTGGGGGACCGCATTACCACCTTCTCCTCTACAGATATATATTTAATAAGTTGATCTTAACATCGATAAATTTAATTATGATATTGATTCCACTATTTTTATATTTTTTAATCCCAATTTTTTCATCATTTAATCTAAATTATTCAAATCGAATAACATGGCCAAAATATTGGTTCTTTGAGCCAAGTTATTGAGATTCCAATTAATTGACAGTTCGAATCGAATCAATTAATGTAGCATCTAAAATCTAAAATATGTAAGAGCTTGCATCGGGGCTTTATTACATGACGAGCATTTGACTGAAATCTGTCTTGCCATACAAGAGAATGACCATTTTCTTGTTGCCATCCTCGAGCTTGGTAGATTAGGGTAATGAAAGCGTGGCGAATGGAGTACAGCAGAGCAATGTGGAAGAGTACAAAGCGAAGAAAGAGAAGCGTTCGAATGGATGCTGACTCTTTCTCGTGGCAGATATCGACCGGTCTCGCAACCAACCGATGCTAAAGAAAAGCTAAGGTCGCGGTTACGACCGTTCGCAAACAAACGCAACGCTCATAAATCTCGTGCGGCTCGTAACTCTTATTCGCCCGGCAGAGATATATTTCACGAGTGATTAGAAAATAAAGCGGAACTTCTTGCGGCGCTTCTGAGGACACAGTCCGCTTTATTAGTATCCCCGATTTTCTTGAAGTGCCATTAAATTTTTCGTAAAATTTAATCATAAAATTTAAAAAAATGTGCGATAGAATTGCTGGTTTCATCGATCAGATATTAAAGTTTAAATTAAGAAAAGCAATAGTTGTTTCAACGTTCAGGCATTACTTAGTTACGGAGTTATACTTAACTTCGAAGATTACACGATTACGGCCAATTAAATCTCAAGAGTGGAAATAAGTAACGGAACCTTGTTTTCCAGTTAAATTTATAACCAGATTTTACCTTAATATAATTTTAACATAAAGCGTAGTTGTCAAAAGATATTACAATGTTGAAAGTTAGAAACTTGTGACGTACAATGGTTGCGCGTCGAACTTTTATGAAAAATAAAAAATGTATTGCATATTGTACAATTTACAACTCGGACAAGATACTCGATAGTTCTGACAACATCGATGACTAAATGACTTTGATAATTTAAAAATAGGAAAAATATATTTTCCCGAAATTCAAAAAAGTTTAATGGAAATTTCGGTATTATCAACTTTTCTAATGAATATCTAACATATGTTGAAAACTGCTCTCGAGTTTCTCGTATTTTCCAGAAATGAAAACGTCTGGAAAAACTTTTATCATGTAGGAATCAGTAAATCCTCTGAGAGTTCATCATAAATTTTTTGACTGAGGTACCTTCTAAAATTCTCACGTACAATCCGGTTAGCAGAGGTAGAGAGGCAGAAATTTTTTGCCCGTTACAAGCTGTTAGCTGAGTGCTGATGTTTTCGCCAATGGAGCAACAAATGCTTCATGGATCTCTTACGGTATAATTTATTTTGGCCGCGTGATATGTCGATGGGAGAAACGGAGATTCGCAGCGGGGCAGGTAGGTGTACTTTATCACAATGAAGCCGCGGTACGAACGGAAATGGATTCTGTCGATTACGAGGGTCCAGTTAGTGGTTACTACAACCGCCTACGCACCTAATTCTGTCCTGTAATTATAGTTGGTTAACCGCAAATGGATATTGTGTTGTTTGCCTAAATTAAAAATTCATAAAAATGTATGTTAAAGAGAACCGCTCTCGAAATCTCTATTCCTTTCTTTCTCTCTCTCTCACCTTTATTTATTTATTTATTCGTTACATTAATTTCATGTTATTTTACAGATATATTTTTTTATTTATATTTTATTTTATCTTTAATTAATCGCGTAGGACGTGTGCATGTAAACCTATATCTATAAATAGATTGCAGTGCTAATCTAACAGGCGACTTTAATCGAACGCGGGTTATTTAATAATATACGAAGTTTTAATTGAATTATTTTCTGTTAATGTATGTATTTTTTTAAATATGATACAATACAGTTAATGCATTTTATTTTTTTTCTTTTAGCATAAACACAAAAGAAATCAAAACTTTTTATTCTCACCAAAGAAGGTTTCATCTTTATTTTTCTTTCAAATAGTGGTTACAGTCAAACTTTCTGAATCCCTCTTTTCTTGTTTTGGCTTCTCAATCATTTGCGGCGGTATATATACGATTGGTATAAAAGCAAACCCTTAAATGACGATCGAAAAAGCAGGCAACAATAGAGCGTCGGACCTACAAAACGTATCGCTCCATTGGCCATATAGGAGATTTGCTTATTTTTGTTCCAAGGACAGAGTTTTCTTCCAGTTTCGTGCCCCTACTGTAGCACCCTTCTCGGACCATTGTCTGTGTCGTGTTTCCTCGCGCCGAGCGCTCCGGTTTGTTCCCGACATCATCCAATCCTCTTCACACCGGCCACTCCGTTCTCATGAACACAAAAGGAACCCGCATGGTCGATGCTGGAACTCGTTGTGTATAATATATGCACGTACGCGTGAATAGGATGCGAACGACGAGGAATCAAACAAATGAACTACGCGGTCAGTATTGAGAAAGAGATCGCACGCCTGGAGATGACGTGCATGCAAATAAACGTTTATTTATTTAATGTTCCAGTTAATGCTCAGGTTTGAGTTTGAGGAGATTAGTCTCGCATGGATAGTTATTCGAAAAATCGAAGATCGCGTTCTCTTGTCGGGAAATATTTTATTTGCGTATCCTACATGGCCCCAAGATTTTAATTATCACACACGATTGAATAACATGACACTTGAGTGTACTCGATACGATGGAAGAAACAAGGACGAGTTTCAATCTCTAAGCACCTTCTTTTTTTATCCATCATCACACTACAATTTATGAGTTAATGATAAAGCGATTCAAAGAGGTAGACATCTGTTTCGTCATGATTTAGACCTAGCGTGCTGGTTCATAGAATGTGGCAGGAGCTTTACGATAGAATATAAAATTACTTGTGCGACAATAAAATTACCGATTATCGCGTGCTTCATTTTGCGCGATCATAAAGCGGCATTTTTCACGGAAACGTGATAGTACGACGCATAACGTGCAAAATATAATTTCGTTTCTCAACTAACGTCATAAAGAGACAAAGCGGGAAGACAGATGAATGCGTCGAAGTGTCGGTGAAACGAGTGATGAAACGATTATACGTACGCTTCATTCGAATCGTTATTACGGGAGACAGAGATACCACGGAGTATTCTACGTATCTACGTACACATACAGAAGAAACGTTACCTCGACGAGTTCACGCGGTAACTGTTATCGTTACCGTGAAAGAGCTCTACTAGGAGGACACATAGCTAATCCAGGAGAGATTCCGCTGACTGGATACATTATTCGTATCCTACGAGACTCGGCAGCCACTACGGAGATTTCGGAGGTCGAAATGCGCGATGCGGAGTGAGAGAATGGAAATTGGGAACAGATGTTAGCGAGTTCCAACAGCAGTGTAATTTTGTCATTTAACTGCTCTTCAGATCTCTATAATTTTCACATACACTGTCATCTAGAACCTCGGCCGGGACTTTAATAGTGATATAATATTCATGACTGAAAATATAATTGGTGTAATTTAGTACGAGATAAAACGGTTATGAGGAATGCGAGAGGTCGGCGAACGTTCGGTGAAGATGGTACGTAATGACGATTAAAATATAAATAAACCTACACTTGTTTTTGGTGAATATTTTTAACGCTCTCCGTCGCCTAATAGATATATTTTTCTTACAAGAGGGGAAGATCTTTCGTCAAAGTTCTTTCAGCAGAAAGGCATTTCTTTTTACCACTGTCAATAAAGACAGCAATAGATATCTATAATAAGTAATATCTACAGTAGGTGGTAGCTACGAGATATCGGAAACCACCTATAATAGGATGGGACTTAAATTTCCGGCATTTTCTCGAGAATTCGCCTTGGGACATGAAAACGAATCTAAAAATTCATTCGATTTATCTGAAGTAATGTTGTCATGGTACTATACATGACGCAGGGAAGAGACGCATTTGTTGATATCGAAGACTTGTATAATATTTCTCTCTCTCTTTCGTGCGCGCGCGGACGTTATACATGAATAAATATTACGTTGACTTCCGGGACCATACCTAATAAATCAATATTTTTAAATACATATTCCTTTACATTAATAGATAGCAGAACATACATATAATGTATGAACATAATATAATACATGCATTTAAAAAAAATGATTATATTTGCTTTAAATAATAAATAAATGTGTCTTTACGTAATAAAGACATTTATAAACACTTAAAAGATGAGGTATTTTAATTTTTTCAGACGCATTTTAGGCAGTTTAAAAGAATTTTGTTAGAAGTATTGTTTGTAACTATTTTTTTACACTTTTTTGCGACTAATTTTACCTATCTCTGCAATTTTTTACGTAACGTACGTTTTCATTGTAACGCAAAACAAATATTAAAAGATAAATAAATACATGTTTTTGGCAGTTAAATTAATGCGTCAAAGCACGATGGAACATTAATTATTTAAATTTGCAATTTGTTTGAAATATAACTGAATATTTTCCATTATGGTGATGTTATTTTGCGTATTATTTGTCTTACATTTTATATCTCTCGAAATACTAAACTATTTCTCTTTCTAATCCTGTTTTGCCTATATGTATTTTCTCTATATGTTATATCTCGATGTATCAAGGTATAATAATATTACGCGATGCAGAATTGTATATAGATTTGTGAGTTTGAGTTGATCTTATAATACATCGTTTAAAAATAGTATGATGTAAACAGTAGTCTTTAAGCGAGCAAAATGATTACGTTAGAAACGCCCACTACTAATGAAATTAAATTGCATCTGTGACGGTGCGATGGGAACTCGGTGGGGTGAGCTGGTAAAGAGAAGGGTGATAATGTGGTTGCAAAATCATCGGCGCAGTCGACGCGAGCAGCAAATTAATTTTCCTAAATTATGCATGGACAATTTTATTGCAATCTGGCACACGAGTTTCGACATTTACAATATCACCATCGGTGAACATTTGCGGTATCACCATTTGCGTCCGCGAATATGTCGATCACAGTAATATTTTTTGCTGAAATGGCGCGATTGATTTATTAATGAAATAGGACCAAAATATCCGGGGTTTCAAGTAATTACATTATCATTCAGTTTTTGAACCGTGAAATCATCGCTAAAAGAAAAGATGTGAAGTTTATTTTGAGTTGCACATGCTTCCTACACGTGCTCTTTCAGCGTCTCGGTAATAATCGATGACGTAATCAATAGAAAGCGGAAAAAAGCTTTTTATTATTGAAACAATGTATAATTAACAAATAAATAATTATGAATGGTAATGTATTTTTAAGAGGCGTAAAATATCGAAAAGTTTCTTCAAATTAAGAGACGAACAAGTGATTTCTTATTTATATCCTTTAAATAATAGAAATTAATTACGTACGCGTGGCAATTGAAAAGTACGATAACAATCATAACAATTTGGAACTATATTATGGTCAAAAATATTGTAATAATGTTTGATGAAAAAGTGAAAACGGAGCTTAATTATGATGGAGTGGAACAGTACCGACGTTGCTTGTCTGTCATTGCTTATAACGCAAGGCTTCGATAAGAATTATATTTCCAGTAACGAAATGTTATATTCCTTTATTGTATCAAAAAGCGAGAAACCTAGTTGATTTGAACAGAGATACCTTCGCTAATTTCCTGTTTATTCGTTGCGTCTCGAGTTATTGTATTTTTAATGTTTCGAAACTGGACGACATTCTTGTTCTTTGACGTTCAAACTCGTGATCGACATTTATAATTTTCTAACTTACATGAAAATAATAGAAAAAAAATTTTGAAAGCGAGTAAAATAATTACATTTGATTACAATTAAAATGTATAATAACGTGAATGTTATTGACCGCTTTCAAATTTTAACAAGACATTATTTTTCTTCTAAAAAAATATGTTAATTATTTTATTAACTGTGAAAGAGAACATGACGTTTTCTTTTAGTTCAATTCATGTATGTGCGATATATAATATATAAGAGCTGGCAGGAAAAAGGGTCTTCCCTTCCGTTCTCATTGTGACGTTACCGCTTGTTTTGTAGGGCATGCCGAATTCTGTTCTGAATAGAGGGTGACTAATCTTACAAATAGGTTCGGGCAAAATTTGAAGTTACGACATTGTTCAACACCAGTAAGACGTAAAAGTCAGTGTCCGTCGCAAATTCTTCCAGCTATCCGTGTGTCCACCCGTGTCCTTTTATCCAGGGACATCTATTATGCCGCAGGTTCAACGAATTATTCGCTGAACAAATAGTCACCCTTTCTCATTCTCATACTTTCATTTCCGCCTCGGTCTTCTTCCATCTATACTCCGAATTTAACGCTAAATGCGGCTGTTCTATTCTCACCTCGCGTTGACGTTAAACACATTTATCATTATCATGTTACACAAATAAAACGGAATCAGAACGACATGCTATACGTGTGACGTTGAAAGGAGATGTGAATGTATATAAGTTCCCTCTAATACGTTTATTTTGGATCTCGTGCAAACTGATGCCGTACCTTAATTGCGACGGCGCGCTAATTTATTTGCGTTAATTTAAAATTATGGTGTGTCATGATACACTGATAATGTAATAAAATTTTATACTATATTTTTTATGCTTAAAAATGATGTTCTTGACTTGATTCATAAGTGAATGGCTACATAATGAATTCTATTTAATTTTCTTTTTCTTTTATGGAATGTATTTTCGCACCGTTCTTGAAGATGTCATTTTTTCCCTTCTCATTCCATTCGTTAATCTTAAAATAAAATTGAAGCGATTAAGCAGATTTAGGGAAGGATGAGATAAATTGAACTTCTCTTTTAATACGTAATTTCGTAGTTCAACTACTTTATATCTTATTATCTTATTATTAAGCTAATATATACTATCATAATAAGATTTCGTTATTTTACGTTATTTCACAAAATTAAAGATCATAAAAATATTTATTTTATAGATGTTCATAACTGAACGGCTTAGCAATATTTTGATAATGAGATAATATTCGTTCTTTTTTATTTTCGTCATTAGTGATGGTAATTGGTTTACTATTCAATTTTCTAAGACCCGATAATTAAAATTTCCATTACGCATTGATAGTATTGATCTAAACAAAAAATCAATAAATTTCTTTAATATTCCAACGTTATTGAGGGAATTGACGCGACATTACAAATTACATCATCCTAACGCTTTTGTGGCTCAAGTACCTTTAGTGCTTAGTTCAAGAGCAAATTTGCGATCAAAGAACCGGTTTTGCACTCAATGGTTTTCGCTGCATAAATCTTGCCGTTTGTTCATCCAACCGTAGAATCGTACAGGGAAGGTCAGGGGTTAAAGTAATCGCTGATTGTCGTTAGTCGCCGCGATATTCGTCCTTCTTTGCTTACATTGCGATAATTGTAACCGAGAGATTTGAACAAATTAGAGCTCTACGTATGGTGTAAGTGCATAACGTCAAAAATAAATGTTTTAATGTATTATAAAGTAGCAAATCTTGGGTATATACAATAAATATTTGAATACATGGACAACGTATGATCTAAATGTATGATCTAAAAATTGCTTCTTTGTTATGTAAAACGGAAAATGGGGGTAACTAAGCGACTATTTGTAACTTTGAAAGGGACTTTAATTCTCTTTTAACAAGGATATAACATTTTTAACTTATCACATTGAGAAAGATACGTTAATATTAACTTGTTGAATTATTCTTCGAGAAGGAACGTGCAGCTTTAAACATTTCAGATATTTAAGTAAAATTATATATATATATATATATATATATATATATATATATGTGTGTATGTATGTATATGTATATGTATATAGAGCACATTAATACAAAATCCTTCAAACTTTTGCTATAATGGTGTCAAGTTTAAAATTTTTCCTAGTTAACTGGAAATGATGAACATTGATTATGCAACTGAAATAAAAATCTGGTTTTTATTTTATTTTATTCACTTTTAAATTAGAAGTTTGAAGATGAAAACATTTTACGAGAGAACGAAATAAGTCTTTGTGTTATTAGATATATTTTTCTGAAAGGGATCGAAAATTATACAGACCGTTATTCTCTACTAGAACAAAAGACGTCTTTTATATTTCTATGTAGGATACGGATTAAGTTTCGTCCGTTATGACGTCGGAGAGATCAATTCATCGACCTGAATGGCTATGGCCTAATTCAAGATGTCTCGTACAGAAAAAAGAAAAATCGATCATGTTCGAAAATTTGTTGCTAGAACACGAAAATTAATTGGATATTGATGATCAAGTTGAAAATTAATTTTTTAAAAAGCTAACTTTTGAAAAAGAGTATATTTTATAACATGTTTATAATACATATATTATACATGCATTATTAATACATTATACATGTATTATGTCTCATAGCTCTTTTAGCTAAAAAAACGATTATTAATATAATGAATTATTGATAATGAATTATTTTTATATTAATTTGTATTTTTTCAACTGGTTTTTATCTTTTCTATTCTCTTTTATACATTTTTACATATTTCACTTATTGTATACGTATGTTGAAAAAATAATTAACCCTTAGAGGGATTTTAGAAATTTTCAAATCGCATTATTTGTATGAAAAAGTGATGAAAGGTCTTCAACTTTCACCCAAACTAAGACTAAATGTTTGCCAGTCAGAGAGTGACGCATATATGCGTCATGCCGGTCCGGCACGGTAATGCCCCATGTTAAATTTTTTAAAATTGAAAAAACTATTCTATACGCATGGAAAAGTATATACATAGGTTTTTTGGGTCACTGATTACGATTCTGGAGTCAAAATTGTGAAATTCGAGCTCTTTGATCGATAAAATATGAAAAATCCTGATTTCAAGAGATGTAAGTATTCGCTCTCAGCACTACCCTTTTATTATTAATAATAATTATTATTAATTATTGCTGATTATTTTTTTTAATAATTATTAATCATTCTTAATAATTATTCGTTTCAAAAAATGTGTTCTACAATGGTTCATTTTCGGACGCATATATGCGTCATACCGGCCCTCTAAGGGTTAATATAAAAATATAAATTAATATAAAAATAATTCATTATCAATAATTCATTATATTAATAATCGTTTTTTTAGTTAAAAGAGCTATGAGACATAGATTTTTATAAATTTTAATAAAATTTAATGTAATCGGATAACAAATTCTTATTTTAAAATTAAAGTACTTTAAAAAAATTATTAAATTGAAAATTATTAAAAATTATTTATTTATCTTTGTTGATGATATCTTTAGAATCCAAAAATGTAATATAATAAATCAAACTTTAATTTTCTTCTTTCTACATCTGACCAATTTATTGATTGTATTAACACGACGTTTCAACTTCGATTTGGGATTTCCTTATCAAGTGTAGAGAACTTTACATATAACTTTGTGGAAAATTTGATTTATTATTATTTACTGGCGACAAAAAAGTTTTTGAAGTTATAATATAATAAATCTTAATAAGAATTAAATAATATTTGTTTTTGAGATATTAATATATATACACACATATGCGCGCGCGTATACACACAAACAAAGTAGATACGTGACAAAGTAGTTGTAGATTTTGTTGTTAATAGAGCTTCCAACTACCTATGACCTATTTTCAGACATCATTGACTTATTGACCAAAAAAGGCACTCTGGAGGCTTAAGAACGATGGCTGTATGTATAGACCTGATAGGAAGGACTAGAAAGGTATTGGTCGACTTGTCAATCCCTAATCACCAGAACTTTATCGCGGAAGCTGTCTTTAAGATCGGACACGATTAAGGAGGAGTACACTGAAAGAGATTATTGTTTCGTGAGAATCTAGTTAACGAAAGCTTTGTGATCCATTTAGCTTTTCGACTTCGACGTGACGGCAGATTCGATTTCTTCAACAAGATTGCATTCTTTATTTCTAATTCCCTTTATACAATATATCACCCAGCTCGGCAAATTACTTTTAACCTCGTCCAAAACATGTATCCTGTTTCAGCATCACACTTCCTACCTGTACGAATATTGCATTTGTAATTTATTGTGGTAAACTGAAATGACTTTCGATGCTAGATTGTTGCATATAAAACGATGGATTTTGAAAGTTTGTCTTTTGTGGAGCGCTTTTGAGTTACGTCAAATGCATTGGAACGCAAATTGATGGGAAAAATCGATGAATGTTATAATGTCGAAGTAGGACGCTAGAAATAACTCGTAATATAATTCAATACTTTGAAACATCATATTGCATAATATAATACGATAATATATGATAATTTTTTATTTTTGTACGCTTTTGTCCGTTAAATTTTTGGATTTTGATGGGATGGCATACAAAGCTGACTATTAAAAGCATGGAGATTGTATCTGATAACAATAACTGATAAACATGTAATTAATTTTATCATGAAATTGTTGTGAACAGAAAATTGTTGTTGTAAAACCGACGTTTTACATGATGTAATTTAGACATACGTAAAAAGAAACTTTGTCGATCGAATTCGTGCGATTTTTCAATTCGAAAAACTTTTTATGCTCTCTTACAACTTTAGCGGGAGAAATAACTAGAATGATCTCATAACGACCTCATAGGAAATTAGTGTCTCGTTATCATCTCGGTAGAAAGATGACTGGTCTTATCGCCAAGTTCTCACTTTACAAAGTGAACATCAAAGAATTATCTGATTGTGATTCAGCACAGTTGTAATAGTCATCCTTGATATTATTTTCCTTCTCGTGAATAAGAAGATAACTTGTCTATTCTTTTTATTCTGACAGAATTATTTATTTTACACAAACAAATTATTCGATCTTGCGAACAAAATTATCCTCATTTAATCTCTAGGGTACTATCGCCATTAATCCAGCAGATCCGAAAAACCACATTCTGCAACTTTCTCATTTTAATGAAAATTTTTGCAATATTTTGCAATGTACATTAATTATTGTTGTATATGAAGGATCTAAATGCAAAACTCACATTCTCCATTTTTGGGTAAAAATGAGTTTTTTTGATGCACTCTTATCTTCATTTTTTCAAACGAAGAGATGGAATACGGAAAATTTCATTATCTAAATGGAGATTGTTAGTTTCGCAATTAAGTCATATTACGTCTTGCGATATATGAGTAATTTTAAAGAAAAATATAAATTACGATTCTAAAAGAGATAAATATTATAAAAATATTATAAACGAAAGAAACAAATATTAAAGGGGCAATTTAAATAGCGAGTGTTTTCCATGTACTTTTTATTGCTAGTATCTCATTCAAACATGTTATCTAGAAAATTTGCCCTCTCGGGAAATACAAAAGCAACGGAAAGGTCTCGCGAGTTTATCTCGGAAATCCTGTCAATATTTTTATTCATCGTACGCCAATAGAGCATACGATGCATCGTCGCTCTCTTGTTACCCGATTTGAATCGCTGTGTATCGCGCGAGAAATAGATCTCTCGTAAGGGTTTCCCCGGTCACGATGTCACGGAACTATCAATATCAAATTTCACGTCTGTTTCAAACCGAACTCGAAATGTTCTCTCTCGAGAGTCTCGCGAACTTCCTTGAGGATCTTGGATGTACGATCGGCGTTTCTCTCCTCACATACGCAGGTATCTAAGATTCTCACGTCGTACATATGACGTTTATCCTATTCCTTGTGATATTCTACATGGAACGGTTCCGAAGTAGCGCGTTTCTAAAATTGCTGTAATTCGAAAAAGAGAATTAGGAAAAGGTGTTATCGTAATAATTGCAAGGTCTCTTTTGGTACAATAAACAAGGATAATTTTCTTTTTCCGTTTTTTCATCAACTAATAGTGTAAATAAATATATTATTTTGTCCAAAGAAAGAAGTATGTGCATATTTTTAACTAAAGTTTTTGCACAAATTTGTCACATTTAGCGTCAAATGTGTAATGAGAGACATGTAAATATTGAGCGATGTATAAAGTATACAAATATGAAGATAAATATATTAAAATTGGATATATAATTTTAGAGGATTAAAGAGGATGAATATTTTTTTGCTTTAAATACACGAAGCCGAACTTGTGCGAAAAGGTTTTGTGTTGCACTGGGCGTCTTCAGATAAAATTCCAAAGATATTTTTTCTAGTAATGGTTTCAGTCAAGAAATGCTGAAAGAGAAACTTCAGAAAATGTACCGCTTCTTCAATGCAGAATACATCCTCAATCAGGCTTCTGCCAGAAATATTCTTCCGCGAATCGTTTTAACTCGGTGATCTTGCGCTTATACGAACTAATTACAAGCAACTTTATTCGTACGTGCGTTTGTACAAGAAATTGCGAACTTTGTTGCCAGTTTTCAGTTTGGATTCCTTGCATTACAAATTTGTAATTGATTTGTTTCCAAAAATGACTTAACCGCAGATATATAATTATTTGAAATTTGATTGATTTTCACGATTTGACAAAAATGTGTCATTGTTGTTACTCCTTAGAATCTGAATTATTTAAATGTAAGCCTTCAAATTATTATCCTTGTTATATATGCATTAACGTGTACGTGAAATCAGATTATCTATTCTTCGAATCAACGTGATTGGTACATTTTCCATATTATCTGCCTCTAATGACGTTCTCTCCTTTATCGTTTGATTTTGATGCTGAAAGTCAAGTTTCATTCATACCCGCTGTGAAAACCGTCGCGGCGAGTCAGACACGTGCGGTGGAAACAACGTTCATTATGCTAACGAATGCTAATGTCAACCCGAACAACAGACGAGCGAGAACGGAAGAATATTCGTGCTTGTAAGTTCGAACTGTTCGTTGGCGTGGTTGTGGCGGAATTCGTCTGCGCACAAGGACCGCTCGTCAATTTGCGGTTCACCGAGAACGTAACGTGACAAATTCTGTTCGCGGGAAAGAAATTGTGACATGGCGAGGAAGAAAGGGTTTCCTCTCCGCGATCCGTCGTACGTAAATGTGATATTTTAACGATGCGGGTGTCCTTTAAAAGTTCTTCCGCGACTGACTTCGCAATCTCCGTGTCTGCCTCAAATCAAGCGGAGCATTCTATTCATCTTTCTCCTGCTCAGGATCACTCGGTAACGTACACCCGACCTTCCTCGAATATTCCACGATGATGTCTTTGAGCCGTTTCGTCAAGATCACTTGATCCTCGACTCGCCGCATCAGCCGATCCTTCTCCATCTCTAAGTCGGCGAGTTCTTGAATTTTTAGCTGTTCGGTGACGCGCGATCTCTCAACAGCTTTTCGCGTCTCGTATACAAGTACGCTGCCCAAAAGTCCGAAGACTAACACCTGAAGGGTTAAGGGAGTCCAGATTTTACTTTGCGAGGTTTAACCGAAAAAAAATTAGTACCCCAATAATGAGCGTGACGATCTCATGAACACATCGTTACCTCGAGTAATAATTTCGTGCCTAGTTCCATTGTGCGGTCGTCATCGATGGATCTTTTTTTTGCTGTGACTGGGACCACTTCCCACTTCATCACGTTCTCGCACCAATAATAGACACGTCCCAGTTGAATCAGAACATATTTTCTTAGGAGCGGCCGTTTCTTTACACGCTTCACTATCGCCCTTGACAATGGCTGCGTGATTTGTCTTAGAATCTGTCCAATAAGATTCGCACCGGGAAATCCTTGCACCACCATAGCTACGAGTGTTCATCTTATCAGAGGAAATAATTTAATGAAACTTTTTTGCGAACATCATTCGCGAATAATGAATTTTTTAATTTATTGAATAATTATTATATTTTGAGAGAAAGTGTGAATTTATTTCATTTTGACGCAAAGAAAATTATAATTAAGGTTAAGTTTGTTTCCGCAAATGAAGGTTTGAAAATGTTGTCAACAGTTCTTGACATTTATTCCTTTGTTATAAAAAGAAAAATCCTTAACCTAAATCCTTAACTCTTTAGAAATCGACATCTTCTATTTTCTTTCCACTTCTTATTGTCTGCTTTCTATTTTTTCACTTCTTTTCACTTCTTATCGTCTGCTTTCTGTTTTTATTATAAAAATTTATTAAAATTAGCGCAATATGAACACACACACACATACATACACGCGCGCGATTCTTCTCTTTCTTTAAACTAAATTAGTTAAAAAATAAACAATAAATTGAATTACATGATCTACATTTTAATTTGCATGTTTACGATTTACAAACAAATTTGCCGATCTTTGATTGAGAAATTTTTCTCTCTCATTTCCATTATGAAATAAATTTCAATAACATAAATTTAATATAATTATGTATGTATAGTTCAGGTAGAATTACGCATTGATGTAAATTCTTCATGAGAATAACACGGTAATTTGGCATTTTCCTTAATTATATTTGAATATGTGATCTTTCTTAATTATATTTGAATATGTAATGAGAATAACAGACGAATATTTTTAAAACGGAATCTAGATGTCATATTGGATCCTCACAATTCATGCGAAGATCGGAAAGTATGTGTGTCCTTCCCATCGACCAAATGACTAAATGGATTATGTACATCTATATGTCAAAAATCACAGAACTGACCCAGTTATGCGGTATACAATGTGTACAATCATTTCCGATTTGAAAGTGGTAGCCATGTAGCTCTTTTGAAAGCTCATCAAAGTGAAGTATCATTTCAGTCACAAAATTACATTTTAGATGAAGGTAAAATAGAGATATTAATTTTATCGTATGCCCATTATATAAATCAGCTAAAATGATACAAATTACATCAGCACAAATTTTTTTAAATAAAATAAAATTTCCGAAAAATTTTTAACACCGCTAATGGTATCGAATGAATTACTATCCAGGGTATTAGTTATATATTTTAAACATATCTATTATCTCAAATATACATTTGGATTGCTTTATAAAGTTAAAGCGCGTATACATTTATTAATCTGATTGATATGCTCGAGTCTATTCGATTTATTTAAATTTCTTAAAAAGAGTACTTTTTAAAAATAAATAATGTCTTTTGATATACATTCCGATCTTGTCGATTTGTTAAACTAATGATTACAGAAAAAATATATTTTTAAAGAATTTTATATTGAAACACAGGCGTGTCTGAATTTAAATCTGTATTTTCTTAAATATGTATGATGATTATGTCTTGTCATTTATCTCCTCTTAAAGATGCGCTTTGAATGCGTTTTGTGACACTGTACGTGACCTATATACACGAAATAAACAGGGAATGACGCAGGACGACTCATCGACTTCACTATGTTTAGATCGAGAATTTGTCTGACCGAACCATGTTTTCCTCCTTGTTCGATATAACATTTTCATCCCTATTTCCCTTGTGTCTCGATATCATCTGCTTGGATTTACCGGCGAAATCGAATCCACTGAAATGACGCAGTCAAAGCATAAGCCATTCGTCGCCAAGATCTACTAGATTATTGCGAAGGTACGAACCGTACGCGATCTCTCGAAAATCCCGGAATTTTGCCCTTATGTCCCCTTTATATATAGAATATGTTTTCATCTTGTATATAATGTTCGACAGAATTTCTGGGAATAATCGTCGTCATAATAATTGAGGTCGCCAATTTCACTGGGATTTAATTGGGGCTCCGATTGTAATTATATTAATTGTACATTTTTTTGCTGTGTAAAATTAAATATATGACAGCGAAACAAGGATATAAGGGTAAAAAAATGTTGCTACAAAAAAATATTATATTATATTCCGTCCTTTGGATAGTCACGTTAATGCAACCATGTCTTTTTTATTTGAACACGTTTAGTTATATGAAATAGACATGTAAAGTGTATGTGTAAATTAATACATTATGAGAACTTCTCTATTTTTTTAACATTCTTTATTACTCAGTACGTGACAACGCTGTTTATTTTCTAATTGAGAAATATATAACTTTTTAAATAGTAATGTTTGTTCTGCATTTTGCAAAATCTTGTCTTTAAATCGCTTTCGTAGAATTCGATCGTATACCGATTATTTTTGCATATCTAGCATATTTCCAGAGAAATCTAGGAAATAGAGATATAAGTAGCTTAAAATCAGACCTTTCCTGATCAAATGACAAAAAAGAAATATTAAATATTATATTAAATATTAAATATCTCAGACGAATAATAATTGAATATAGAAAAGTAAAATTGTGTGTCTCGATCTGATTAGAAGAGACATATCTCGGTTTCATATCTGAATGAAATGTCATATCGGAATGAAATCTGTTCTATCTTTAACACGATACGGATCGGTCTTCCGAAACAAGTCTCAATTTTGGTTCTATTTTTTTTCGAACAAACGACCCTCGGTCTTTCTCTTTCTCCTTCTCTCTTGAATCGGCCGACTCAATGCACGATTTCATAGCCCTCTCGACCACCCCTTGGGGTGTCCTTTCACTTTTACTCCGCGATCGATCCGACGCCCCTGTGCACGGCTATTTGCGGGGCCCCGCGTGCGGGACAGAAAAAAAGAATCTCTATATGCACGTGAGCACTGCTCCGTGACATTTCAAAGTTCATAGTTCATTAGGGAAATGCTGACGAATAATATTATATTATTTGTCAGTATGATATTGGAATTATCGAATAATAATTGAGTAATAGAGTAAGTATTTCAAATAGCAAAGTAGAGAAATCTTCTTAAAGAGAGTTTTTTAATTTTAACGCGCTGTTAAAATTTTTTGAATTTAAAAGCATTTTGTTCGATTGATTTTATTGAATTGATATTTTCAAGTGAACCGGAAATAGTATATCTATTTTAAAATATAACATGATCGCTATGTGTCAATTTTATGGTTTTTAACGTAGAATAGTATTTTTAGTAGAGAGATAGATGTTTGAAGCTTATTTCGCGTGATATCTGATATAATTATTGCATTTGCATATTTATATTCTAGTCGGTTAATTTTACATATCTGGCACGTGTTCAGTTTCACATATGTCATTTTGTCAGTAGTTTGCACGGCAGAAATAAAAAATAATCCTTTTGTGATCGTTTGAAATGAAAAATTTGCAAAATGATGATACGCGATATACACAACAAACTTTTGACTAGATATAGAATTGCGTGGGTAAATTAAGTTATATGTAGGTGAAATTAAGAGCTATCAAATATACTTCTTACGATCGTTTTAATTAGTGCGTACCGTATCGTTTTCATCATCATCGTGATTTTTAGCATAATCGGACGTTTGAAATATCTGTATTCAAGAGCATCACATAACAGCCACCGTTAAATGTGTCGATACGCAATTTCCTGCGAAAACATGTCGCCGGATGCCGGCGCCGCATGTTGGGAAAATCGGCGGGGAAATATCGGAAAATGTCGACGAGGTCGGCAGGCGAGGTGTAGGCGAGGAGGCAGGACAGCGGAATGGAAGGACGCTCGTTCCAGGAGCACTTCTCCCGTCCGTCGTGACCGTATGGAAAGCAAAGAAAAAAAAAGACGCCTATTTATAAACCATTAGCGGAGAATGAAGTTTAATCAGGCTCACGACACCCCTCGCTCTGCCTCTATTTATTGCTCCTCGGTTGATCAATACATTAAATGTTAGGATATCGCTATCGCTATCTCGTTTGAGCCGGAGAGGATTTCGGTTGAGTAAAACATTACTCACACTACTCGTGCTGATGATCTTTTGCTTGTTTGGATAACGCATCATTACTCGTCATCATCCTCTTTCCGTTTTTTTTCCTCGATAAATTTCTCACGGAGTAAAATCTTCACGCGCTAATTCGAGCTTGAGAAATTTCGCACACTAGATTTCGCTCACAACAAACGATTATTATTGATCATGTTAGTTGTGGTTTCTAAGTCACAAAGATGTATTATTTCTAAACGTGGGTATTTTTGGGTAACTATCTTGGTCCCATCCTATAAACTCTCTGTAGTTATTTAAAAGAAGGGAGAGGAATGCCAGAGGTCCATGATTTGCCGCTAAATATACCTGACACTTTCCCCATATCGAGAGAGAGCATTTTATGTGTCAGGTGACAAGTAAAATATCGAATAACTGCTCAAATAAATTCTCAGTTAAAATAATAATTAATTTAAAAAATTTAAAACTGTAATCGGGAAAGTAAGAAATTACCTTCTCAGAGATTATTTGTTAGCTTGCACAAAACAGAAACAGTTCGACGATAATTAAAATCAAGGCAAACGTTTCTTTGGTCTTTTATTTCATAATCGTAAAGGTGTGTACATTTTTTTCTTCTTTGCCACTCTACTTCTTCTACAATGTGCATGAATCGAGTTATATATAAATTACATTATATCATTATGTCACGTTATGCTATATTTGTATTTGATCCCAGCTTTGTACCGCCGTTTAATTTATATTTAGACACTAGCGTGATGGAGAATAGGGAGTGCTCTCTGTTAGTTTCAATTAGCATCAGTTCCGTGTATTATATGTGCATATGTGTCACACATAAACGAGAACATATCTCCAAACGGAGGGATAGGGATTTTAGCACGGTATAAGTTTATTTGCATCACGAATTAATTGGGGAAAGCAGCGTGCGAAATGTTTCAGTTAGAACTTGTATAACGTAAAGAGAAGCTAAAACTATTTTTATGTTATTTAAGATTATCTGCTCGTAGATGAAAATTTAATTACAGCCCCGCGTGGAAGTCCGGAAATTCCTTCTAAAAACTTTCTTAAGAGCATTATTTAACACGTCAGTAACAGTAATTTTGAATTACAATGCAACAATTTCTCCTCTGTGCAACTGCAATATGGTGAGCGAACTGTTTTCGGAACAATTGATAAATAGAACTTTATTCTTCAGGTGGTTTTAAGAAAATATATTCGAAATAAATAAATAAATATACTTAGACGAGACGTTAATTCTCAAAAAGCTTAGCTAGAAACAGTTAATATCTGTATTTTCGTAATATATAAATATTTCGTTTTACATTTTCGCGCACGATACGAATAATTGATATGTATCAAGCCTCTCTTTGACATTCGATTTATAATCACACAAGTCTGCTTTCATACGTTCATAAATGTAAACAAGAGAACGTCCTACATCACAACCTACATGTCACGTCTATTTGTTTGTTAAATGAATGACTGATTATTATCGTTAACATTAACGTCAATGATGCGGCGTGTTTTCAGTGTGCATTTTCTATTGGATTCAATTTACATAGAATACGCTAAATTTAATATACCATTACTTTATGAAAGTCTCAAGTCGTCAAGCTACACGTTTCTCCGATGATTTCTTCGCTATATCCGAAAAAAGTCAGAGTAAATGTAGAGTTTAACAGAGTTCATATAAAAGGGACAAAGGTAAACTTCGGAAGAAGAATACAGTTTAACAGTACGGCGAAAAAGAAACTTTCTAAAGCTGCAGCAAACGAAAACACATTGTACAACCGTTCATCTTAAGACTGACACGGTTGACGTTTCCGAAAGGCTCTCCAGTTCAAAGAAAATAGAATAGCGTTCGATAGAAGTGCGAGGGAGTAGTTTTCGCTATAGAGACAATGTATCGACGTAAGAGTCCTCAAGCGGGTAGATAAATCTAGAGGTTTCACGTCGTACAGAGGGAATTATTTCCACTTAGCCGGCTCCTGCATAAATGAGCTCATGCGAAGCCGTCCGTGACCGCAAAGAACGGAAACGCGGTGTATCGCGCAAACCGCTGCCACGAAACTCGGACGCTGCAAAAACCTGATCTCACGGCTGACGTGGCTCGAATCGCATCCTACCCAGCAACAGCGGCGCAGCGTATGATTACAGCCCGCCCCACGCGAAAGTCTAGAAATTCCTTCTAAAAACTTCCTTAAGAGCATTATCTAACAGATGTAAGATCTCACTTTTGCAACAAAGCCATGAAAATTGAGCAAATAATATGACATCTCAACCGTCCCGGCTCGTCGAATTTTTCGCCGGGAATGAACAAAAATTACGGGAATTTGCCGAGTTTATTTTATGTTTCGCAAGAAATATTTTTATTCAGCGTAAATATATTTTTACAGTATGACTAGAACGGTGAAAGTTTAGATACTTGGATCCTTTTTATTTTGAGATTTTCTGTATTGCATGACATTTTGTATTATAATTTAGAAATGTTTTTAAAGAAATCGAAACCTAATCATGATTTGAATAAAAAAGAATACCTCTTCCATATGAGATTTCATATCCATCGTGTCGATCGAGCGCAAAGCTCAAGATCGACATGATGGATCAATCCTCCTCAAGATCAATGATCGAAATTTTCGACTTATCTAACAACTATTTATCCTACATAGCTGTCCGTTTAGCGGACAAAGTCATCGGGGGTGAAAAAGAGCGTATTTTCAGCAGCAGCAACGACGGCGACCGGTTGGATCACGAGGTCGCGGACGGGGGTGGTTGTATATTTAGCTATAAACTTTTATACACAGGGATGGTACACCGACCGCCCCTTATGGCCGCTACCGTCGCCGCCGCAGCTCATGCGGGACTCCGCGGCGATGGTGGCGTTGGTGGGGGCGACCGAGGTTCTATTTATAGAAACGGCGACCTATATATAGCCCGTCGCGGGCTATGCATAGCTTCAACTCACCCGGTCCGGTCACCTCCCGCCCTCCCCGCCCCCCGCTGACCGCCGACCTCCGACGTCGCGAGCGCACCGCTCCGCACTGCGAACGTTCGCGGGGTGGGATCGTGGATGCGCGGGGGTTGCCGCGGGGTTGCGGGAGCCGCCGTACGGCACGGAAGTGTTGTACGCGGTGCAGGCAGGTTCAATGAAACCAGGCCACACCATCCCCTCCGCGCAGAGCGCGCGCGACTTCTCGTACGTAGAAATGCATCCCCCATTCAGCTCCCCGTTCTCAAGGCACATCCGCGTGCGCGAGAGCGACGGATGCGACGGCGTTTCCGTTGCGGCACGCGGCGACGTCGCTTCGCAGCGGCGTCCACCAAATGTCGCATCCTGGTACAATCGGGATCCATCGTCCTGGTTTTCGAGGGAAAAAGGATTCTATTTTCCGTCGCAGGAAACACTTTCTTATTCCAAAAACATAAATGTTTTGACTCTAAATAAGAGATAAAGACGGTCAGAACGTTAATAACTCAGTTTCTCAATATATAAAATATACAGGGTTGAAAAAAAGGGTAAAATATTTTAAGGGAATTTAGTATGCCCAAAAATAAGTCGAAAAGTCTTGGGTCCGCAAATAAGCCGTTTTTGAGATATTTTTATTTTATTGTTTTTTATAGTTTTAACACATCCTTTTTTTCAACACATATTAAAAAAGAATTAAGTTTAGGAATTGTAATTATTTGATCTTCTTTTTTCATTGTCATATCAATTTGCATCGTTAGTGATTTCTCGATTATTAATTTCGATAATGGAAAAATGACGTATTTTTTATTGTATTTAAAATTATTAGTTATATTATTTTATATATACTTTTTTATTCTTTCATATTTCTTTTTAATTATATATTTTTATCCTTTTTATTTTAAATAGCAATGTTTTTTTTATACATACACATGAGTAAATATTATTGAGAATAAGGTATAAAGAGACTCTTCTCTCTCTATTTTCCGCTTTACACTTGAACTCTTAAAAAAGACATCTTATATTAAGTACTTCCCCCTGTCTCCTCCATTTGCAAGAAGCTTCCCTGCTACTTATATCCAAGCGTCCTTTGCTTGAGTTAAAACAAACGTGTGAGAACGCCGATAACGCTTCCACGTACGTGCTGCAATTATCAGAGTGTTCTCAAGCGTTTTCTTAGCAAGTGCATGAAAAGAAGCTCACACATCCGCGACTCTCATTTTGTGATCGGGTCATCGTCCGACGTTAAGAGATTCGTTAATATATTTTTATCGCACAACGCATCTCCATGTGTGTGTGTGTGTGTGTGTCGTTCTCGTTCGTAAATTACAATCGCGATTTATGAACGAGGATTATAAGAGATTCATGTGTAAGGCAGCAGCGAAAACGCGAATATCCGTAAAACGCTCTTAACGGCGCCGTTAAGTCGACGAGGTGAACTTAATATCCAGTCGGAAGATGACCAGACGTTGCCTTAACGCGACGATAAACACCGCGAAATAAGATAGGTTTGGAGCGGATAATTGCCCCGTGATGCTTCCGCACGAGTCGCGCATTAAATGACACGTAAATGATCATAATGTACACGCGGACGTTAATGAACGTCTCGATAATTCCTAATCAGTTCGCCGGGGAGGGTAAAGGCTGAAACTTTTTATCACGCTAGTGTGATAAAAGATGTGACGGAAGATTTTTGTATTCGCGGCGCAAAAGTCGCATCTGCATGTATAAAAATATTGTATAACTATATGTGTATCCCCTGGATCTTCTTGTGCGACGAGTTATCTGATAGATCCGTGCAAGAAACATACTTAAATGTGGAAAGCATGTCATCGTTAATTACATCGTACTGCACAGCGCTTGCGATTCTCGTCGCGACGTGCAACGTGTATCTTAGAGATTAGTTTCATTAATTTTGATATTGTTCATTAATTTTGATAGCTAATAACGTTATGCTTATCCATTGTCTCCGCAGACAAACAGCCGTATGTCAGTTGCATCCGAATGAGATGAGATATTTAGAGCTATCTGTAGAAGTTAACTAATCTGTTTTCTCCCTGTATCTCTTATATTATAAATAGAATTATAGATAGGATTAACTTAACTAGTAGTCATTCGTGACCGATGCTATCGAGATTTTTTAAAATGCTTGTAAAAAATATACATTTAATATAAAACAGTTTATACTGCTCGTGTATAAAGATAGTCTTATTTAATCATGTTATACAATATTTTATATATTTATAAAAATCTATTGTACACGATAAATATACGAAAATCGCTAAGCAAACAGCATGTTAATATTGTCTACTATTTTTAAATATTATTTTCATCGACCCGTCTGGCAAATTATCTGCGTACCGCCGACTTGATTTGTCGGACATTGAAATGGAAATGGAAATGCAGTACATCGTTAACTTTTAAAATCGATATTGATTTTAATTTTTTTGGCCCTAAATTAGATAGAGAATTTATTGCGAAAAATATTCGAATCCTGGTTGAAGTAATATTTTAGGTCAATGAAAAAATTGACATTTATTTATTAATATTCATATTGGCGAAGAAGAGTTTGAATTATTTTCATTGTTAATCATTGTTAAAAAGTGACTGTATATGAGGAACTAACATTACACGGGGGTCCTACAAACATTATTACAAGCATTATGAATTTTCTAAGTACTTTAAATTATTATACCTCATATTTTGCATCTGAATGTTGGCTCGCAGATTCTTCGTGATTCTTAAACGTTACGACTCTTATGACACTCTTGCTAAATGACATTTACCACCTTCGGCGGTCATGTGTTCCAGCGTTTTAGTATCATATTTAGTATTTCAACTTTAGTACTCTATCTGAGTTTATCCGAAAGCATGTCGGAAAAGCAAGCAGTCATTAAAAGAACCGCGAGTTCGCATTAGTGGGCGATCGCCCGAGTTAATCTTCTCTGTAACGTAATAAATTCTAGGAAGCACGATTACCGCATCGGAATTGTTTTCAAATCGGCCGATTGAAATCATCAATGCCGCTGTTCGCGTAGCGCAATTGCTTTTGACTAACACACGCAATTCTGTTTCGAATGCAGTTAATCGGGATCACATGAATGAACTCACGTCAATCGTACGGTTGAGTTTTTCATTCTTTTCAAATTTTTTAACTTTCACGTAAAGTTTCTATGGTACTTTTCGACCAAACTTTTTTTAGTAATGGGCATTATTACATTTTTAAATACTCGCGATTATGTTGAATTGTGACGTCAGAAGCGAGAAATGACACGCTGAGAAATTCTTGCGTGCCATTTTCAAATATAAAGACATTTGAAGGAAAACTTTAGATCGATTTAGCACACTCATAAAATTTTCCGAAAACTATCTTTCCCTTGATAAAATGAATGTCATAAAATGAATGTGATATGAAGTCTAGTCACACATGACATACCCGCTCTTCATATCACATTTATTTTATGGCTGTTTATTAACTTTCAAGAGGAAAGAATAGTTTACGGAAAATTTTATAAGCGCATTAAAGCGATCAGAAATGTTTTTTACCCGAAAATCTTTTTACTTGAAAATAGCACGCAAAAATTCTCAGTGTGTCATTTCTCGTCTCTGACATCGATTTACTGACGATTTCCAACATGGCCGGGGCGAGCTTAGAAGTTCTAAATAATCTTTTATAATTTTATTTAAATGTTTGAGTCTCACGGTTTCTCACGGCTATGCGATCAGACTTTTGAAACTATGACATCTTTAATTTCGACTTTAACCAGTTTAATCCTTAGCTGGCACTCCGTTTGAGACCCCAGACATAAAAAACTTTGCTTGCTGCAAGGAAGCTACTGATTTTTTTTTTACTTGAAATAATTCTCAGATATTCTTTGATACTTGTTTTAACATATGCCATAGATTATTTTGATTAAATTTAATAGTGACTGTGAAAAAAAATGTTTGAAGATAAAAGAACGAAAAAATGACTATTTTTACTTAAAAATTTTTACTTAAAAATTCAAAACTCTTCCATTTTTTTATATTAAAAGCTCAAAAATTAACTGGACACTCTTGAGATACACTTTCAGAAAAAAATAGTCTAACAGTGGCTATTGAAAAAAAGGTATTCATTTGGAGAAATGAAGTGAATTTTAAATAAAAATTGGCTGAACTTGCCTGGGGCTTTTGGTACCCTACAGTTAAGGGATTAAAAAGGTCATCAGTCGAGTTAAAGCACATTTATTATATCTGGTATAACCACTTAGCGTAGTCCGCAATTAGTCGATAATTGATATGCACCTCATAGACGTGACAAACATAAGCTGATTGATTGGCAAAGCCGATGTGATCTTAAAGTCTTCCTCTTACTACCTCATGTGGGAACGGTTGTAATCGTTAAAGGTCTTGATTCCCCGAGGAAATCTGCGGCATTTTGCGGCAAATACCACGGTAAATTATTGTCCGTCGATGCGATCAGTTGCGCGTCAGACGATTGCGATCGCACTATAATGGCGACGTTCTATCGGAGTAATCTTCGAATTGCAGCGAATTGGGGGACACGGAGTTAATTACTGCGATATCTGTACACTGTGATCACAAAACGGTGATGAGTTTAGAAAATATTGCATTGATAAAAAAAAAGTGACCGATTAAATACGTTTAGTCGGCGATATTCCTTCGGTTCAAATAAATATGTTTTTAAGTTAAAAATATGTCAACTTACCGAAACATGTATTTTGCTGAATTAACAAATATTTACTTGACAAGAGAGCGTAACCGTCGCGTTGAATCAAGAAGTAAATATTTTTTCGATTCTACACTTTTTTCTCAGTGTATGTACAATGTATACATCCCGATACACGGTCCGCAATGTAATTGTATTGCGTGCTTGTTTCATTGGCTCAGAAGCTCCCGGTGTAAATTTTCGTCATGCGTGTTCGATAAAGCCGAGATATAATGCTTCGTTCCACGTACGTGCACGCGTAAACGGCCAGGTGTGTGCCGGACGTGTGCACGTAAATGTCATTGCATAAATACATAACTGGCGCAGAACGATAGCCAGGACGGACATTATTCCAGGGTCGTACGCGCACATGCATATGCATCGCCGCCGCGATTAATTGGACGCGATCGACTTGTATTTCGGTCCATCTTCGTTCTCGCCGGCGTGCCATCTCGCCCCCGAGAAATCAAATCAAATTGCATTTCGCGAATCATCGCCGTGCCTCTCCCTCCTTAATAACCGACGTCACCAGTCCACTTTTCGATACGTTTTAAATTGAAAAACACGAACGACATCGCGTTTCGCAGCGATTTGCGGAGAATATTGGTGAGGAATGGATATGTGCTCGCTACTGCGGAATTATCAAAAACACGATTATTAATAATATCGGACGGTGATACCTATTCACAAAATGTCTAATTTTCGCAGGCTTTTTCAAATTTTATTTTAGTTTCAGTTCACGGTTTCTTGCAATTGAATATATCCATTCCTGATTGCAGTTGATTACGTCCATTATTACTTAATTTAATAATAAGATTATTGTATATAATTGGTATGAGCAATCATTATATTGGCAATTTTATATCAGTCATGCAACAGATATCTTTAATGAATTGTAATGCATTATCTGCATAAGATTACATACATTACAATTATTATTTTAGCAGTTTTGTAAATTATCTTAAATATTAAAAGTCTAATTAATTGTCTTTCTCTCTCTGTCTCTCCCTTTTGTTCTCTCTGCGCATATCTTCTCTCATTATCTGTCCGACACCTGAATACAATTTTGTTACTGGAGGAAACATACCGCATACGCGCGCGAACACGAAGTACACACGTGCATATTCACATAGATGACATGTATCGATGAGAGCTGTGAGTTAATTCGACAAGCTACGATCGATAGCGAATTCGAGTCCGTTTAATACAGGAGATAACGACGTCATTCTCCATACGCCCACCTCTTTATCTGTTTCGTCTCATTCACCAATTGCTATTTACTTATTCTGTTCTATTGGTGTGTCTGAAAGAAGCCAGTCTGTGTGTGTGTGTGTGTGTGTGTGTGCATAAGGATTCCATTTATTACAGATCGTCTCGATCGCATTACGCGCTCGTATCTGGTTATTCATTATCTCACGATAGACGGATAAATATTAATTGGATAAATATAAATTATTAATAAATATTTAAACTCAAGCGATATTAGAGTGGTGGGGCGATTTATTTCAAGCTTTGCCTATACAAAAATCGCGACTCTATTGAGTGAGAAAATGAATCCAAAGCAAATCCCGTTGGGGGAAGCCCTCTTAACCCTCTTATTCTGGGGAAGTTTTAATGCTAATTTAATCAGGAAATAACTTAAACAAAAATAAACGTAATTTCTTTTAATTGAAATAATCAGAAGATTACTTTTACTGCTTTGATTACAAATATCACTATGATTCTCTGATTACGTCTCTATCGTAGGAGAGCTGCTTAACTTTTGAAAATCTATATAATTCACAATATTAAGCTGCAATTATTTAAAAATAGCATCTGTGAGTCTGGATAAGTTCAGTTATTGGAGCAGTCGCCCGGAAAATGGAAAGCTCATCTCTTCAAATCTCGGTCTTTTCACCCGTATTTTTCTTGCTAAAAAAAAGAGATTGTAACGCCTTTTATTGTGACTCCCTCCCTGAAGGTACACCCCTAATTTATATAAAAAATTTTTAGAGAATACATAGAAGTTTGAGATTAGTTACAGATTGAAACTATAGCTAGCGATGAGAAAACTAATTATAATACATGCTTCGGTATCTTGATGATCCCAATAGGCGGGTAAATATTAATCGTTAAACTCTGAGCAATAACAACGCAAATTATTTTACTTTCAAACTTCAATTTGCAGCAAGTTTAAGCAAATTTAGAATTATAATAATCTTATAGAGCAAGAGAATGGTTTCGTTGTGTTGCGTTTTATTAACAGAAAACTACCTTAAAGAGAAAGTTTTCACAATGCATAAGAAATATAAAATGTGTAATAAAAAAGGCATCGATATAAAGTGCGAGAAATAAGCTAATATCAAACAAATGCAAAGTAAGCCGCCTTGCAATTATTAGACTCGCTTACTCTTTTTTTATTACTTATTATGTTAATAGCTTATTTATAACTAATAAAAAGATTATCGGATATCTTTTTCTTTCGTCTAATTTTATTAAGCATATTTTACACGTGAACTATATCATACTAGATTTTCTGAAATTACAAGTCAATTTCTCGAATCGGAGAAGAGATTCTCTTTCTTATCACTCTCATTAATGTTCACTGAATGAGCTTAAGAACAAGCGACATCGCATTTACCTCCCTGTCACTATTTCTCACATAATTTTCCATCTCGTTTCGCATCAGTAAAATGTTTAACGAGTATATAGGTTGAAGACACTTACAGACACTTTGAAACAATTAACGAGTACGCGTATTACATACGCGGCGAACAGCTGCACATCACGTAATACACATGTCAACACGTGTACTTCCATTAATCAGCTACAGAATTGCAGAAATCGTATGTAATAACAGAATTGACAGAGATTTTACGAAATCATCGAAGCGTTGTCATCTCCTTTCTCTCTCGAGATGATTTTATAGGATGTATTGATTTTATTAACAGTATAGGTATTAACTTATTTGGCTGTGACTGTTATTAGAAAAATCATTGTTTGTTTTATTATTATTTAAGAAAATAAGAATACAAATAATTTTTAATCAGTAACAAGTATTTTTTCCTAATATTACAATGTAACTATTACCACATTATGTAAGGATAATATGATAACAAGATAAAAAAGTTTTTTTAAATTAAAAAATTTTTATGTAGAAACTTACGTTATACATTCTTCACCGTCACAGAGCGATTTCTTGAGAGATCGCGCGGAGAAACGAGATTTCGCTTGAAATCCATCGAGAAATCCATCTTGCAAAATGCATTTTTAACGTGGGACATCAATCCTACCGTAACGATTATGACGCGTATATATTTAGAGAACAGATTTCGAGATATGAAGAATCGCGCTATCGCAGTGGTTGTACGAATGAGTGGGGTAGCTCGCGATAGTGGTAGTGATATTAGAACGACTGGAGAAGAGAGAGGCTCAAGCGCAGAAGAAAAATCTGGCTGTTTCGGCGATGCAGCTCGAAGCATGGTGGATCGTGTGCCGCAATGCGGCTGCACGTTATCACACCATCGAGCCTCATCTCTCTCGTGTGCTTCTTATTTTTATACGTTACCACAGCCACCATGAACAGGCCGAATTAGGCTGCAGAAATCGTTTCCGTTTTCTACGTGGCATTAGTTTTGCCCGGAGGCTACTTTCGTCTCTCGACGAGAGGTTGCTATGCAACCACAGCTGCATACAGATTCTGAATAGGTTGCACAGCAATGGCAAGATATATATAGAGACATCAAGAGTTTTTCCTTCGAAACGTGAATTAAGGATCAGATTAAGAAAAATGATGACAACGCGGAAAGTCTAATATTTTACTTAGAAACAATTGGGATTAAGAAATTATAATTTTTTTTCTTACTATTTATGTATAATAGAAAGAAAAGAAAATTATAGTATTTGTTCAGCTTAAATTGTTTAGCTAAAAATTTGTAAAGATAAAAGTTTAGGACAGAAACATTAATCTTGTTGAATAAACAAGTATTAGGACAAAGAGAGTTCATTCATCTTATTAAATATAAATGGTTAGAACTTTTGTATGCGTGTGTTAAAAACACACACACACGGACACACATTTTATATAAAAAACTTGTTTATTTAACAATATTAAAACGTTAAAATCAACATAAAATTTTTTCTTTATCTTAACTTTTAGCTTTGAAATTTACTTTTAAAATTTAGCTTTAAAATTTATTTTATATTAATATAAATAACAAATAACATAACATCTTTAATCATCTAAATTATTTTTCAAAAACTGACAATTCCTCGATGTATTGTTCCTGAATGTTATTTTTACATCGCTACATTAATTTTTATGAAGTTATTCTAAGTTTTCGCATAATTCATTCATAATTCGAACGAACGCTACGATAGTTTATAACGCGCGTAGGCGTTACTACGAGGCATAACTCAGATTCTTCTTCTTCTTCTTTATTTGTTATATACAACATAAGCACGACAATGGACTTCTCAACGACCTTAGTTCCTCGACTATCGTTCAATGTATCTTCCCACGGAAAAGGCAGTAAACTGAAACAAATTGTATTGTTTCCATATCCGTGACAAAACAAAATTGTTTTCTTAAATCGAATAGTTCACAGTATCACATTCATTCACATCAATAAGATCATTTTCATTCACATATTAAATTACAAATTAACAATAGAAAAATAAATAATGTGTTACAAAAATTAAAGCGTATTATGAAGACACTATTAGAAATATTAGAAAAACTATTATATTGTAAATTACGATACTTTCATTTGAATTGTGTAAATTACACTGTTATTCAACAGCGTAATACCTTCGAATTAATGGACTCGCCGTAATTAAAGAGTTAATTTCCACAAATCTTCCTGTTTCACATTCATCATAAATCATACAAATATGTTGATAGGAAGACGCGAAGAGATAGAAGACTCGAATTAAATTCTCTTCCAGTTCCAGATATATAAACGCCTCCTCGTTGAATTTGCTTGCAATACAGGCGCAAAGCTGCAACATGACTGCAATCAGCGTGATCCACTTTTTTCGAGCAGTCAATCCGCTTTGTTGAATTTATTTATTTACAACAACCAGCCAATTTTCACAGTCATTTTATTACAATTTCCATAGAATTTTCGAATACGAAAATGTACGCACGTCACAAATTGCTGTATAGAGTACTAAACGTATATTTTTGTTGAACCGAGTGATATTTTTTATCCCTCTAAGTGATATTTTTTCTATCAAAATTTAATTGAGCATTTTTTATTTAATTTACTTTTTTCAAATTTTTAAACGATACTTTATTCTTCATCTGTTGATGTCTCTTGTACGTACGGTATTTAAATTGACAAGAATGAGGTTTTTAGCTAAACATTTTTTAACCATGTTTAGTTAGAAAACTTTTTTGATAATTTTAACATTTTTTTTTTTTAAGATGAGTCGTTTCAATTTTTGATGAAAAAAATATTACGTTGTATATAAAATATAACATACCAATTGTTGATATATATTCTGCATAAATTAAACTGATACACCGAATGTTGTATACTAAAACGAGTGCGCTAAATGCTAATATCGTTATGTCGTGTGTCGTTTTAATTAAAATTCAGCGGACAATTCACTTAATATTATCGAACCATATTTGTTGCACAGCCAATATACATTTTTGAGTGTAGAAAAGCATGATTTTAATACCATTTAACTAATAAATTATCATTGCACTGTATGATTTATCTTACAGTTGCATTACTTTTATTTGTGTTTAAACACAGATTAATAATTCGGGCAGAAACTGATAATTAAGATTTTTGTTATATAATATATTATACGTTTTTATAATAATCTTTATTACTTAAAAATCTTTTAACTTAATGTTCACTAAAAAATCTTGTATGATTATAAAAATAATTCCTGAATGTACACTGAAGAATATGTTTCTTTGTAGCAGTATCTTGCAATATATAGCTTTAGCTTGTTAAATTCATAATTTATTACGTTATTTTAAATAATGTTAAATATATCTTAAGTATTTTTTGGTATTATTTTAATAAAATTGAATAAAAATGAGATTTTAACAAATTGAAAAAGAATAATTGTCATTTTGTTTAATTTTTTCCCTTTTTATTATATATTATTTATTAGTTCTTTTTTATGATATATTATACTCTTTTTATTATGTATTATTTATTGTCGGTTTCTTGTCTTTTTATATATTGTCTGTTTCTTGTGAAATCATTGCAAAAAACATTGAATTCTCATTTATTTTTTGGATGGAGGGGGAGGAAGGGGGAGGAAGGGGAGGGGAGAGAGAGAGAGAGAGAGAGAGAGAGAGTGTGTGTGTGTGTGTGTGTGTGTGTTTTAGATGTGTACATTATGTAATCTATTACATTAAACAATTTTAAAAAATTTAGTTAAAAAAAATGAATAACTACTCAGAGAAAATATATTTAATAATAAATATAAAACTTTTAATACGACACATCCAGAAATTTTTATATTGTACTATTTTTAATTAATTTTGTATAATGTTTGAATATAGAGTAAGAAGAATATCTAAGAATATAGAAAGAATATAGAAAATACTTCGGGAAAGTAAGAAAGATATCTTTATATATAAGAATATAGAAAGTACTTCACAAGAATTTCTTCGGAAAACTTGACTCCGTATTAAAGTGCTAAAAAATTTCAGACTTTTCGCAACAAACTGATGGAAGAAGATCCCTCTTTAAATCTGACACGCGTGCGTTATTAATAATTTTAAACGTCAGTTTTGTAACTTCTTGCTAAGTTTGAATAGTAATATCGCATATACATTATACATGATGTCAGTTTAATGACAGTTCCCTGAACAGAATTTTTATTTACTTTTTTAAATTTTCTCATGTATTACCGTACAATAATTTTAATTTTTTAATTTTTTATGTGTCTAGATGTATGCTATTAAACTTGAATTTGCGAACCGGTACTTGAGGAGACTTTTCCAAGGCATCGATAAACGTTTATCTACATTACGCTGCTTACGCCGGGGACTTCCGCGGCGGCCACTGTACCTGTTTTTGATCGCTGATGTGATCTATCGTTCACGTGCGGTTAAATTACATGTAGATGGGTAGAAATACAGCGGATAGTGAATCAAAGAGGACTGTTGAATAATTCAACTCTCCTATGAAGTGAAAATATTTCTGTGATAATATGTATTTATCTTTCTGAGATGTATCAATTGAAATCTCTTCAGGGAGAGATTAAAGAATTCTTTTATATATAATATCATTATATGTTGTGTGTACACACACACATACACACACGCGCGCGCGCGCATACGCACACGCACACGCACACACATACCTGTATAATGATAATGATGAAATACACACATATATTATAATTATATATATATATATATATATATATATATATATATATATATGTATATATATGTATATATATAGACCTATTTTCTGGCCTACTTTGTTCAAACCTGCTACGACAATCCGAGCAAAGTTTCTGTTTCCTTGGTAAATCTTAGGACTAACTCCCTAAGTATTGAAACTTGCAACTTTCGTTCCATTGTAAAAGCAATAAGGTAAATACATGGTAGAGAATGTTTGCTCGAGTGAAATTCCTGAATGGAGAACAGGAGTTCAAAATTCAGCTAAAATTTTAATTACAAGTTTAGAAAATTATTTTTGAATGCTGCCGAGTTTGCATAAAAAAATGTGCCGTTAAAATAACATCGAGAAATTAAGAACAAACGAAAACTTAATGGGAATAATTATTGACTCTGGTGAATAAGTAACAATAAAAATTTGATATCTTTGTGTAATTAATGAAGAAATAAGCTCAAATAAAATCAGATTATGCGGCAGATATTTGCTTGCACGCGTGTCGCATGCACCAAAACTGCGCATGCAGTATGGATTCCGGGTGCAATGGGCAGTGCCGATCACGCACGGCGGTGTCCCATAGCTGGTAAAACTACATTTTCCGAATCCGGTGACGTACGCGGGGATACGGCTTGACGTCATTGCGTGAAAATGGGCCACGGCCTCCTGAGCCACCCTCTTCCGGCTACCCCGCGAACGCCTTGTCATTCTTCGCGTCGTGGTACACGCCGCAGGATCCTAAAACGTTACGCTATAGGACGTCGAGTGCCGGATATACGGTTTTGTATATATATGTATATATACATACATACGTATGTGTTCGTCTCTGACGAATGTACTTAAGCGGTATGCGATGGGATTGGATTAAATCAACATCTAGCCGAGTTATTTGGCTCAAACTTTGAAGCTGAGTTATATATATATATATATATATATATTGTTGAAATGAAAACGGTGTCGCATTTTGAAAGCAGGTTTTAATACTTTGTCGAAGAGTAGTACTGTTCCTCATCTTTTCATAATTAATCTGTATCTAAATAACTAGTTTTAGTGATGAATTGTAAATGTCGAGAGACGTATATAGTATTTCGACAATGATACATATTTTTTTATAGAAGAAACTCATATTACTTCTAATTTTAACTTTAAATTTACACTTTACGCTCAACGAAAAAACATGATTATTGCTATCATTACGACATATGTCACATAATTTGTTTTTAATTGCATAATATAGTATCACAATACTTTAAAGTACGTTTTAACATCAAATATTTTATATTGGTTATTGTTAATATTCTATATTAGTATCTTTCTATTTTATGAATTTATTGCGCTATTTTTATTTATGAATGAATTTAATACATTCCAATATCATTAAAAGAGAAGAGTAATTAAGCAGAAGCGCAGGAGACGCAGGAAATACGGAATATTTATCGGTGTCCTAGATTTATCACTAAATGTGGTCATCTGATTTTGCATTTTATTCGCTTCATATATAAAGATCGTATACATTATTTCGAATTGAAAATTAAACCGCCCTATTTATTGTTAGATAAATTATTAAACAAGATATTAAGGAATCATTTACTGAAATTATATATCTTTTGTATTATTATATTTTATATTATGTATCTTTTACATTATTATTTTTTATCTTTGTATTTTTTTATTCGTTACGCACATTTAACTTTATTCAACATCAGAATTGCGATACTAAATAGATATTTTTAAATAAAAAAATACATGTGTACATAATTTATTTATGTAAAGCACAATGCATTATGTGATATAAATCAACCTACTTTACATTTTCGCGTTTGAATATTCAAATCGTCAGAAAAAATATTGTCGGATTCGGAATTATTTATAGGCTGAACGACATTGATGAGGTTTCAAAATAGCGTACAGTACAGAGCTCAGAATAATAGAGTGCAGAATAATCCAAGCTCAAATCCTTTATCGAAATGGAACTTGATTACTAATTTCGGAGAGTAGCTGCAGCCCGCGTGGTCACGAGGCAATATCCTAAATATATCCGCCTCTTCGTAGGACTACATGAAGGAGGAATTTAAGATTCCGAGTGACTCAATGGAGATAATTCCAAAACTTCATTAACCAGAGTGGATCCAGAGCTCTGGAGCGTAGATATTCAGCTGTTGATCCAGCGCGAAAATTAATAATGTAAAGAAGAATATGAAAGTCACCTGTGTGCCGATGTAAAATAATTAATAACTACTTCGTTGTCTTAAAAGAAAAAAATCATGATTTGTTCTTGATGATTTAAGCATATCAGTTCTATGTTTATTCGTGTAACGATATTCAACAACAAACAAGGAAACAAGATATTCTTTGATGTTTTATCTTTGTAAGATACTTGGATATTGTGTAGCCAGATTGTTGTCGACTAAAAAAAATTTTATTCTTCTAATCATCACTGGCAATACCAAAGTTTAACTTTGGATTATTGTATTGTATCATTAGCTGTTATTATTTGTATATTTTCAAATAATGACTTACTAAATGAGTATTCAGACACGTGTTTTTTTAATTTTCAAACTTGTAAGGCATAAAATTTATTAGATTATTTATTAGATATTAATAGATTGCCCAACATTACATATATCCCAGAACAAATATTGCGATAATGATTATTCGCTATTAAAAGGCGCGCTAATTAAAGAGTAGAGAAAATTACATATTTGTTGTTATATGACAAGGTTAAAGTTTGCAGTGTATATATTGGTTTTAGTATTAAAATACATAAAATTTCTCTTACAAGATTCAGTCGTTAATAAAGAAACGAAGAGTGTCCAACAACATAAAATAAGAACAACATTGTAGATTGATGTCGCAAACATGAAGAGAGAAGTGAGTTTTGCGTATGAAAACGCGAGACTAAATAAATGTGTATCTCGAAAAGTTATATTTTCCAGTCGGAGTTTTGGCAACCTATGGCACATTGAAATGTGTTTGCAAACTCGAGAAAACATTTTGATTTCCTGTAACTCGTATAAATCAGATATACAAGATTATAATAACTTGGATAGCAATAAAAGTACTAATTGAAATAAATTGTTTATTTATAAAAAGTTAGTTTTACACGTCGGTGTGTTGCATATTTACTAAAGACTGCTTTTCAAATTTAGGACATGTATTTATTTTTGACAATCTATGTCATCTAATATATATTTAGTTACAAAATTTTTTAAATGATAATCGAGTTCTAATATAATTGAATTGATTTTTACTTATAAGGTGTTTTTAATCAATAATTTTTAAAAATTAAAATTTTTATCATTGAGAAGTATTGCGTATTTTACTATTGAGAAATTATACGAATGTCTTTTTAAAAAATTTTTACTTGGAATTAAATAATTGAGAAGAATTAAATAAATGAGAGTTGACGTTAGTCAGAAATCCAGGGATAATCCGTGAGTTTGATTAATGCGACTAATATTGCCATAAGATCCCTTATATTATGGTTTGCTGTGTGAAGCCATATAGTGTATCTCTGTACATTAGGTACCTTTCGTCCACTTGAATGTCCCTTTTGCCGCAAGAAATATGGGCATTCAGACACGTACGCCTTTTTTCATCGGGAACGTTCCGAAACGTCACAGCCATAAAAAGTAACGATCCTCGAATCCCTCGTGCTTTGACTTGATATGCGTGGTATTTATCATAGATTGATAAATTTCGTCGAACTCGATTGTGTGCAGGAGAAAGCGAGAAAAGATAAGAGAGAATGAGAAAAAGGGAGAAAGAGAAAAGGGAGAAAAGTATAAATTACACAGCCAACAAGAAGAAAGTCCCGTGACGGGACTTTCTTCTTGTTGGCTGTATAATTCATCCCATTTTCCATCTTACCTGCGACAGGCTTTTAAAATTTTTCTTTCTCGAATTGGCGAATTCTTTCCATTTACGGTATAAGTACCAACAAATGTGGCAACGTGCCGAGCTTAAAAAAGAATCATTTGAATTGCAAAAACTATGTATTGGGGTTTTTCGAGGGAGAAGCTGGTGAGGCTCAGTTCATGGAATTCAAGCGAGCCTCCAGCAATTAACGTATAAGGATTCTGAGTGACGAATGATGACGGATACTCGAGGACACGAATATTCCATCACAAGATCCGATTTGCTGAGCATCAAGAATATTGCTATGGCCTTGGATTAATCCGTCCTCTAGACATTACTTCAACGGAGGCAATTTATTGTGGACAATAATTAGATCGGCCAAATGAAAGTATGCGTGCATTTTATAATAAAATTCAGAGAGAGAGAGAGATTTGGATTAAAACTTTAGCTTACAAAGATTATGTGGACTTAGCTGGGATAGGAGGGAGAGAAAGAGAAATTTAGATACATTGGTAAGGACTGATAACTAGGATTATATATGTATACCCGAGTGGAAATTGAAACTCGTCAGTACCCAGCCATTAGCTAGCCAATTTGTGTTTTATCTAGGCCTTAGCCAGTAGTTTTATCTAGCCCTTAGCGAGTAATGTAACGCTCAAAAATCCAGCTACTGGACAAACATTATTGTCTTGTGGCGAGCTTAGAAAAGCTATCTAGCTACTAGGTAGCGTGGGCTAGATAAAAAGTATACAAAAAAAAATTGTATTGACTTTTTTTAATTATTGAATTTTTTTTTACAAGACATTTGTGATTCCTGAGAATTTTACTATTTAACACGCACATGGATAATTACATTAAATTATAACAACTACTTACAATTTCTATCGATGGCCGTCGGGATTCGAACCTGGTACCCTTGTTGAGCTGGATTACAAGTCATTCACTCTAGTCACTACGCTATTAGATCTTCATAACATATATGTTTTAAATTTTCCTTTTATGGTACAAAAATTTTGTTAATTATTAGACAACTTCATTTAATATTTAATTTCCAATGTTCAATATTGCTTATATAAATATGAATGTGTTAAATGATAAAAATTTTAATTCTATTTAATTTTCGTTAATTCTAAAAGAGTAAGTTAGTAAAAGTAGTAAATGTTTAAAAATTACCAAGAAATTTTTCTTTTTTAAGATTATATATATATATATATATATATATATATATATATATATAATATAATATAAATAAAAATTTTTTAAATAAATTTATTTTTAAATAATTTATCTCTAATACAGTAAACATTATAGTTATTATATTTTTATTTATATATATATAAATTTATTTAAAATTTATTTTTTAAATAAATTTTATTTAAAAATTTTTTTTTATATTATATTATATATATATATATATATATATATATATAAATTTTAAATAAATTTATATATATAAAAATAAAATTATAATAACTATAATGTTTACTGTGGCTAGAGATAATTACTAAACAACTAATATATATTAGTATCTAGTAGCTAAATAGCTTTTCTAAGCTCGCCACAAGATAATAATGTTTGTCCAGTAGCTAGGACTTTTAAGCATTACATTACTCGCTAAGGGCTAGATAAAACACAAATTGGCTAATTAATGGCTGGGTAGTGACGAGTTTAAATTTCCACTCGGTGGCGCTGGAAACCTTTAAAAAATTAGTTAGCTATTAGCTAGCTACTGGAAAATTAGCTAGCTAATAGCTAGCTACTGGAAAATTAGCTAGCTATTAGCTAGCTATAGCTAGCTAGTTAGTACACTAGCTATTTCTTTAATGGCTGTCTAGTAGCTAGCTAATTTTTTAAAGGTTCCCAGTGCCATCTATTCCAACATTTACAGTACAGGGGCTAGAAAAGTACTGGATAGCCAAGAAGTAACATAAATTATAGTTCATACTGAGCTAGTCAATGGCTAGATATCATATCTAGCCTGCATGATCTAGCCACTAGCTGCAAAGTAACTTTTGCTAGACAAATTTCCACTCGGGTACTTTCCAATTTTTCAAAATAATTTTTTCGTATTATATTGTCAAAGAAAATTTAATTACCTCTGATGAAGACTAATTCATAGTTTGATCTTATTTAAAGGGCAATATTCTGACACTGACTTTGTGTGAAATCTAGAATTTTTATTCGTTGAATGATGCTTTATTAATAAGTAACTGTGACTTAACTCTATATCTACAGACATTTTTCTTCAGGAAATTTCTTCAGTGACTATAAAAATGTAGTTCTTATTCTTCAGAAATATTTTTTATATTCTCTATCTAAAAAACTAAGATCCCAAAATTAGCATGATAATTAAGATTACGCTTTGATTCCGTTTCTCAAAGTCTTTAACGTTTGCTAATTATTCCATTCTAATTGATCTATAAAGCACGCCTCTAATTAATTTATAATGCCATTAAGCGTCGCATAGGTATAGGAAACTCCGCCTTTTTACTTCGCGAGCCATGTGACAGTACTTGACTCCAATTAAAAGCGCGATTCGATACCGATCGAGTGCAGACCGTTGCAATGTTCCTCGTCGAGACTATTGTTTGCATAGCGAGAGTCCTTGAAACCGAGAAAGTCGAGACAATCGTTTCTCGAAGGCGGCGGTCCTATTATGTGTAATTGGTTCATTAATTTCCATATCGAAGCTATATTCGGCCGTTGTTATAGGGGGACGGAGGGAGAGGTATTGTAAGAAAGGCGTCAAGACGCCTGTTCTTTTATCACATCATTTTTTCATCTCTGTGATCCAATTGAAAAAAACACACACACACGCTAAACTATTTAAACTAGAGAAAAATGGTTAATTTAATATCGAGAGAAATATTAATTTCTTTTGGAACATAAACAATTAAAGATGTATGCAATTTTTACGATATATGTACATATACACGAAAACGCTAGATGACCAAAGAAAAATTGCACTTATTTTTTAAATATCTTTCGAGGACAAATAATTAAAGATACGTAATTTATGACGAAATTTAAATGTACGAATGTTTAATATATGTTAAAATATGTAGGTATAATGTATGCATAATATATAATATTATTTTATTCTTTATTTAAATTTAAATAGTCTCATTTTAATAAAACGAGAATAAACTGTGAAAAAGTTCTAATTAAACTTATGTGGGAAAAACTCTCTTCTTTATGAGACTTTTCGCTTGTGAAAAAAGTCCGAATTCAAGACACTACACATTTTAACATTTCCGGGCTAATTTTTAATGTTAAGTATCTCCGTAATTAGGTCACTCGCGTGTTCGCTGAGCAAAAATTTATCGTGCACATCCGTAATGAAATCCACGTTTAAAATGTGCTAGATGACAATTTCATCAGAACGTTATGTATATTTATATTTCTTTTTGAGTCTGCCGTGTGAAGGAGAAAAAGATCGGCAAAAAGTTTTTCAATATTGTTTTTAAGAATTCGTGTGTGTGTGTTTTCGGTATTCTTAACAAAAATATACTTTTCACGGCGTTTTTGTATTATCGTCTCTCGATCATCTCGCTCTCACCTCGGCGGTTGACATTAAACTTTTCTGATTATGCAACATGAGCCCATGTTGTTTCGAAGTGAACGACCGAGACTTTTTTAAATGATAAACGCGATAGAACGCGCTAATGCATATGTGAGGCATGTAATCTCAACATATATCTAACAGGAAATTATTTAGTTCCCACGAATCCCATTTGCTTAATATAAGGGTGGCTCAATAGAGTAAAAGATAAACATCACTGCTTAGCGCTAAACGCGAAAAAACTTAAAGAAATTAAATGTTTTTAATATGAGATACTTGATAATACCAGTGATAACTTGATACAATGATAAGTTGACAATACAGTTTTATGGGTGTATTTCATACATTGAATATAACTCACGGAGTTACATTTACTTACGTTTATCGAAAATAAACCTTTCGTTACTCGACGCATGCACGATGCGTCTGCACGATGTTACTCCAAGGCAACAAGACTTGGCGGTTTATTCCAATCCATCTGTATCTTCGTAGAAATTCCTCAGGCAGCATCAATCTTGAGACAAGGCTGATATTTTCCAGATTCGAGATTAATTCCGAAAGATTTGGAATTCATACAGATTCCAAATATGTAACACTGTATGTAACACTGTAATGGCAAGATTAACTACTGTTCATCTGAATCCTTGTCTAACGGCCTCACGATTATTAGCACATAAGCTCGGTAATAAAATACGGAAATAATCAGATCAGTTCCATTTTAAATTAATGCCATACTGCCACTGTCGGGTCGGTCAAATGAATCATTTCCAATTATCCCGCATCATATCTTCCCACTACCGATTCTGCTTGCACCCAAAAAAATCTCCTTGCTCCTATCATCCGTAAAAAATCTCTTATATCGATTCATGTTTTCTCTCTTTTTTTCTCTTTCTTTCTTATCACGTCATAAAATATCATGTTTGAATAGTTACCAAGATTATCACATCACGTCATAAAACATCGTGTTCGAATAGTGATTATGAAGATCTTAAGTTAAATTGTTTTAAATTGCGATATAGTAAATCGATAGCAAATAGAAATGACATTAAACGGATTTTTTTCTTTTATACTTTACGACAAAGTTTGCATATATAAAACTTGATTCTGTATCATTCTATATAACTCTAAAATATAAAAAATATGATACTTTTTTACTTGCATCATGTTCGATGTTCTTTGCTGCTTATTAATTTATTATATCGCGTGTAACAAGATTATAAACTCAAGACATATATTCGCTCGAGATTACGTAAGGAGTGAGATTTCGTTATAAGCTCGAAGATTAATTCTTCAAATCTTTCAAATTTTCAGCGTGAAATAATTTAATCTTTTTAAATTACTAGAAGCTTTCTAAATATTTTAGCTGAAACTTTTGTTGAAAAATGCGTTCTCGTTTAAAAATATTGTTTTTTACATGCATTACAGAGCGACGTTTAGTTATGAATAATATTGTATTCATTAAGCAGAGTTATTAAGGAGATGATAACAGAGACGAGATATTAATTACTCGTAACTCGTGGTATATTTTAAGATAATGAAAAACGAAATTCGTACGTTATTAACGTTAGTCATGCCGTTAACATGACTTCTCTAGACACGCAACTTGTTGCTTGTCAGAGCAAAAACATGTTCCAATATTTTTTACTAATTAATTAAAGTTTAGTGAGTTAATGTATGTGGATAATTCGCTACTTTTCATACCTTGTAACGGAAAGTGCGCTGCAGAATGGTTTACTGTGCAGGAGAGTATATGAGTATATGCCTTACACGAGCCGCCGGTTTACTGTTATTGGCTTTCGTCGCTGCAAGTTTTATTGCGGCTTCATGAAAAATACATTTGGCTCTGTTGCAACCAACGTACGTAAAATGTACTGACATCGGCAGACGGTTTCAGTCGAGAGAACACTCAAGCGGAAAGAAACGACACTCGACCGTTTGTTTTTTTTTCCTCTAACCGTGAGAGATTCTTACATTCTTTGGAATTGAATTAAAACTAATAAGTATTGAGTGACAATTCCTTATATACAGAATGAAAATCTCGAACACATTGGATCAAGAATTTATAAAAATATTTTTAAGTAGATTCTATTGTTTGTTATTACTTATTAATTATTATTAATTTAATATGTTTATGCACATTATCACAATTTTATTTAGAGCGCAGACATATCTTATTATTTCGGCGACATTAAAGTGGAATGAATTAAGTTAGTTGTGTCAGTTATTACTTATCGCGATTCGCAAATCTGTTTCAAGGCGCACGTAAAAAAGCTATACAATCCCCTTCGAAATCAGAGAGAGAGAGAGAGAGAAAGAGAGAGAGAGACAGCTGCGTAAACCACAATGGAACTGCAACTGTAGTGTCGTAACGGAGCAACAAGTCTTCCCATTAATAAGTACCTATACCAACCCACCACAGACATACAATTGGACATACAGAAGTTGGTCATGTCGCTCGACGGTTAGAATAGCGGTCAACAACAGGACAGAATGGTCAACAGCGAAGGATGAACGTGCCGAGAGAACGGGAACTGAAATCAGAGTGAGCAGTGGACATACATAGCAAAAATCACGAGAACTCGGTGCTATGAACTGTGGATAACGGGCAAATGGATATAGTCGAGAAGTGAAATTTATTCTTGAAAGTGAAGTCCGCGGAGAAATAATTTATCATCTGTAAAAATTGAATCTTTTTTATGTACAATAATTCGACGAAGCACATTATATAGTAAGTGTATTTCTCTTTGGGTTATTTTATTATATCTACTCAAGAATTTTTTAAACTTACAAGTTTCAGCAGATGTTTTAAAGGTTTTTTTAAAAATAGCTTTGTACGGTTTAATTAGAAAGTTACAGTCTGTTTTGAAAAATATATTTAGCTTTTATGTGTTAAAATATTGTTCTTAAAATAAAAGAGATATACACACACACAGACACAAACTTCAAAAATGCTGAATTAGCGCTTTGTATGTGGGCGTTTGAATGAGATAGCGATGCCAGCGTCCAAGCTATTAGGCTGACGAAATATCACGACCGCTAAAATGTTCCTTTCTTTCGCTAATTAACTATCTCGCGGAAAACGAGGATTGGGCGGTGCTAGGCTTTAAATGCACTTTTTCAGCGACTGTTTTTAGATGCATTCCGAGTAATTAAATTCTCATTTCCAGGCATGATCAAAGCGAACAATTTTTTTCGTCGTTGAAAAAAATAGGAAGAAATATTTTGAAAAGTATTTGATACTTTCGGTATCATCGTTTTTGATGAGTAATTAAAAAAACCGCTAGAGAAAATAATAGAATCCTGGACACATGACGATTCTAACTCTGACGATATTTAAAATGCAAATATTTGGATAAGTACTTGAAATTATAGCGAGAATGCTACAAGTTCAGGAAACCTTTTCTCTCTTTCTTCTAAATTCGAACTGTCGTCTTTTAAAGCCTATGATATAAATAGTTGTGAGCTGGTTGATACGACCACTTGAACTAAATGCGATAAAGTAGCCTTGATCATTTCAGTCATCTCGTTTGCGTTTTATCCTCCTTTATGATGGTAATTTTTTAAAGGATTTTATCGTAAAAACGTTAATGCATTATGCTCGAAAAAAATAGTACTATTTCATGAAATTAATGCATTGCTTTTTTTTGACAAGACAAGTATTTTTTTTTTCTGTGAACATTTCGTAACGAAATAAAGGATCGAAATAAAATTCTGAAATTAATGCAGATTAAATGATTAAGGACAGCGTTCAAGCAATATTTCTTACATCCTTTAAATCTTCATACCGGTAGCTTCTTGCCCTAATATATCAGAATATTACCGGAAGCAATTTCGAGGCTGCGCGATAATTAATGTACACGCGACTACACATTATCCTTTTAGCGTTCCCAGCGCGTGTTTTGCAATCGAATAATTTGAGAACGGCGCTTTCGAAGTTCCATTGCTCGCGTATTCGTGATGCAAGCCCTTCCGAAGACAGCGCCGATAGAAGTGATCGGTTAGCGATAAATCAAAGACGGCTTTTCATTTTCTCACGAGCTATCCATCATCGACGGATGAAACTGTCAGTGGAAAACGACTGAAAGGGAAGGAATGGGAAGGAAAAGAAAGGGAGAATGAACTCTCGAATGGTTAAGGGAATCCAAAAATTTGTCAGGCGCACTCTGCAAATGATACCCCACGATAAATCTGTCTATTCTCGGCATTTTTATTCTTTGCTGTTTTCTGATGACCACGTGCGTCCTTGGACAAAAATGAGGTAACGTACGAGAGACAAGTAGAAGGATGAGGAAAGGAGAAGGGAAAAGAAGTAGAGAGGGGAATGTGGATGAGGGGAACGAAAGATGGATGAAAGTTCTTTTTTCAATGTCTGCCCATTAATCATTCGACTGGTCCAGTCGACTTGAAAAGGGCCGAAGTGCCTCCCATCATATAGGAGTAAGGGTTACTAACTCCTTCCTCGAAATTATGCCCACTTTTCGTAGCAACGGCAAAAAGACGTACGTGTAGCTACGTCGGATGACGCGCGGAATTTCCGCTTAAACATTTTGCGCGCTTTTTTGTATCCAGCCAGGCTATTTACGGAGGTCATTTCAACCCTCTCTGTGTTTCCTTTATATTAATAATGTCTCGTATATTTGAGGGAGCCTAAGCCTAAAAATACTTCTCAAGACACAAAAAGATTTTATACTTATATCTAATAAGGGTTGTGTAATGAGATAATTGAATTATGATATACTATATTTTAATAAATTGTTTAGATAAAGCGGTTTACTTTATACTGTATTAAAATTCTTTACTATTTACTATTAAATTATTGAGATTGAGTGATCTTGCGGAAGGAAAAATATATAATATATAGGATCGTAATTAAGGATATAATGATATAAGGAATGTAATATATATAATGATATAAGGGTAAAATGATATAAGGGATCATAATTTAAGGATTTAGTAAATCCTTCTATTACAAGAAAGATAAATCAAAGAACTACAATAACTATATATCATCCACAGTAGTAGAAAGCGATTTTAATCCGACATCGTTTCTCTTAAGGGAGAAATGCTCAAACGAAGATTGAATAGAGTACCACATGCACGATCAATACAATTAACATGTATACAATTAACAACTCTCTTACTATTTCTAATATTTTATTCGAACGAGAAAAATATAGATTTTGCAAGTATGATTCTGTGTCGATCAGATATCACAAATTGTGAGTTGGGCACCTACGACATTTTATCATTGAATGCATGTATTCTATTTCCTCTCGAGACGACATAAACTGAATGTTAAAAGTTTATTGAAAGGTACTAGCGAACATATTGTAGCGGAATTTATTTATGAAATACTCTCGTCCACTTCATCGTGGGTTTGCACTTTAAAAGGCAGCGTCAAGGGAAAAAGTGACGAAAAAAAGTCGGGCAGTTATACACGTCGGCGAAGGTAAGCCGGGACACGCACCATCCCGGTAGATGGGTAAGAAGAGAAAGTCCCTGGACGTTCTCTAATGTAATTGAATCGGGAAGGAGAGCGCGCGAGAGCGGTTGTGTTTACGAAAGTATCAGCATGCGGCTGCTTAGGTAGCGAAGGGCAGGAAGGATCAACGGTGAGGTATGGAAATTTCATAAAAACTTTTCTTTGGCTTTATAAAATAAGTTCTGCACAAATTTTGTGGCCATCGAGGAGCATGATGCCAATAACGTCAGCGGGATAACTCGCTTTTGGCGCATGACTTAAGGGAAATGACTTTTGCATTCGCCCGCCACGAAATGCACGACGAGCATATCTGTGAGATCGGATCGGAGATATCGGCTCATCCTCTCGGACTCTCGGTATTTCACGAAAGAGTGCATGTAACAAACAGGAATATACATATAATCCCTGTATATTAGTATCGTATAATAATATATTGCAAATATTCTTGAATTTTTATGAAATATAAAAAAGATTTAGAATATATTCTGCTCATTTGCGTCTGAAAAACTATTGTAATATCCTATATATAGTTATATTACATATAATTATATATAATATATGTATTATATAATTGTAAAAACAAATATAATATAATTATATATGTATATTATACATTGTATATTATATATTGTGTATCATATAATTATATATATTATATTATATTATAATTATATAATAATATTGTAATATAATACAATTATATTTATTGCTAATTATTTGACACATTAGCTATAGCAAGCAATTAAAAGTATTTTTTATCTTTGTAACTGTAATAAATTTTTAAAATAATTAATAATTTAATGTGATACTTTAATAATTTAATGATACTTAAAATTATTACATTACGAGACATACAAGATTTTTTCTGATTTGCCTTTACAGGAAAATGCGATAATTTTAATTTAACTTCAATAGCCAATAATACATTTCGACGATAATGCAGACTTTGATTGATAATTCGATTAATTATGCATATACCGCGTGGGCTTCACTAATCGATGTATCTCAATATTGAACGCCAAGTATCTATACAAAATCTACTATTGGTAACATCTGTGAAGACTGAAAGTTATCCGAAGAACCGGATGTTGCGCTCGTGAAACTCGTACGAATTAGAACGGGTTCTATTTCCGCGCAATCGATTGCTGCAACCCATCGCACGTGCAATTTCGATATTACGCGCCAGGCAGTCCTGCCACAATTTCTTGAAATTTCAAGAAATTGCAATTGCACGTACAAGGATTGTGTGCCCTCTAATTCTACCGCATATCGCATGTATACGTTACATGTTATATTACGTATGAAGTTGAATACCTCGGCTTTTGCAATTTGCGTTAATAAATTGAAGGATGAGAAGGATTTTCATTTTTCTTCTTCCCTTTTTTTTCATTATCAAGAGTTTTCTCGTTTTGTACATTGTAGGCAAATCACGAGAATCATCCACGTAAAACGCAGATCGAGAATTATTGGAGATAACGAGAACATTTTCCCTCAGTATCTCAAAACTACATAAGGATTCTTAAACAAATGGAAACTGTATGGTATGCAATACAATGTATGTATCAGATACATTGAGTATTGTAAATTCCAATTTTATTATATTACAATATTCAAATCCAAAGGGCAAAAACGAACAACATTGGATGACAGTGCCAATAATATATAATATAACAAAATTTTGGCTAGTAATAAAGTCATCTTCAATGTCGGTTTATAATTAAATTAAAATTCTACACTACACTGTTCTTTTCCGCTGACATTCTTTCTCTTGAGAATACATGCATCCCTTCGCTTTTACGTAATGAGTTCTCTCCCGGTTTATACGTCCACAGGCATGTCTGGGAGATAGATTCAACACTTTCCACGAAAATCACGCTGCCTCTCAAGTCAAAATTAGAATTTTTTCAAATGATTTGTATACACTCCGCATTTTTCAACTCTATTGTTCGATGGTAACGGTAGCATTAAAACGTTTGTTATTGTATATTGTTTTATATAATTATATATTATTGGCAGTCATCCAGCATTGTTCGTTATTGTCCTTTGGATTAGAAATATTGTTATTTAATAACTTACGAACATTACTTTGAATATTTCTACATTATGAACATTACTATTGAATATTATTGTCTATTGTATATTATATATGTCGTGGCGAAAATATCGTTGTACGAGGTCCGAGACGTACCGTATGTTTTGTGCCTGAAAGTTTGATTTGCGAAACCGGGCTGGTTGCGAAAACACCCCATCTGAGGCCATAACGTCGTATGACGCAGCACCCGTGGGAAAGGTATAACCGTACGTGTACGGGCTTTGCGATTTCGTCCGAGGATAAACATGGCACGGTCACATGGTAAATTTGTCCGAAGTCATCGGATTCCCACGGCGCTCGCGGCAGCAAGATGATTCTCTCGCCGTAAGTTCGTGCGTAATGTAACGTGAAATACAGTCGACCCTTATAATCTGCCAATATATATCTCGATCAAGCTCGTGATCATTTATACAACGCGCGCCATCGGTTCGCTTACTTATTGATACCTAATGAATTTTTTACCCGCGAGAATAAATTAGGGGACGTGAAATTTAAAGGAATGCGTTATTCACAGTGCTGTTCACATTTTTTATGAGGACATTTATAAGCGGGAGCAAAATTAATTTGACATTACTTTAATATATAACATTAATGATTTTTTGGTTTATACGTTTTTAAAAATTTTTAGACATTGTATTATATAAATATGTACATATGTGTTTTTTTGTATAAGATTATTTATAAATATTTTTATTGTTTGCAATATATTTTTCTGTGTTATTACTGTGATTATACATTTTAATTATATATGTTAATTATTACTACGTGTAACAATCTTTTACTCAATTAGAATGGTATTTATTTAACGTTCAAATAAGATATTCATTAAATCTTTTGTCTCAAAGGTTAATGTGAATTGCATGGAGCTCATTGCAGAAATTTTATCAGTGCAAAAAACTCATAACATTTCCACATTTTTTTAAAAACACAATTTAATAGACTTAGCAGATGCGGAGAGGCGAAACATTCAGTCTCGTTTTCACCAGAGTTCTAATTTGTGCTTTAATTCAATTTTAAATCATGTTAGCCTTGTTATTATTTCATATAATTTTTATGTTGGAACAATTTAACAGCGAGTATAATGTAAAAACATCATATTATTCGTAACAAACTATACACAGGTCAGTATATTAGTCAGTATATTTATTTGAGTATATCTAAAGTAGAGTGTCCGAGTATATCTATAAAATAGATTGGTCTTTTTGTCATTGCGTAACGAGATTTCTCTCGTATTGAGCAAATTCGAAATCGTAATGAGAAACTGATTCGTCGCTTAGCAGACTTCTGAGAAAATTCTTTGTCTTCGGCGAAGAGCTGCGTGGGCGATCAGGTACATCGTCCCTTTACTTGTCTACCACGGCTTATTGTTCTCGTTGATTCAGTGGAGCAAATAAGCCGTTATCGCAACACCTTTGCAGAATTGTATACAATAAATCGATATTAGGGAGCATCGCGAATAGTACGGTAGCTAACTGTTATTAAACTCGACCTATCTAAGGGTATAACAATGAAGATGCTATCACGAGATAATGACTGGATGCTGCAACGTGTCTTCTAAAGTGGCGAGTCCTTGATCTTTATGGCTGAGTTATGAACACAGGATATTCTCCCTATGAGAAATGCGCGTCCTTGTTTTCCTTTACATAAGTAACAAAAATCGCGCGGACACGAGATCGTCGATCATCCTTGCGCGCCCTTTAAAACTGTCGCGACATTCCGCTCTGAAAGAGACGTTTAACAATCTCCAAGGGATTCATCCGCCTTTGATTAAGAATTATTGAAGTTTCGCAGTTAGGGCAAAAATGTTTGAAGTAATTTGAAAGTTACAACATATACTTTTTCTTTATATACATGAGAAAGAGACGGTAGAATATTACTACTATGTATACCATATGTATGCCTACATAGTAATTTTTTGAATTATAATACTGAACACACACACACACACACACACACACACACACACACACGGAAATAACTAAATCGATAATAATGAATAATAATGAATTAATATTTCATGGTAGCGCTTATCGGTTTTTTCTTTTCGCAAGACATGATTTATGCAATCAATTTAACGAGCTTGTCTGGATTGATCTAGCTTGTTTTGCTCTGTTTCATAGCAATTAGAACGGAAAAATTTGATTAGATGTGGACAAGTGGATTAAGTGGTGTTTAAGACTTTGACAATGAGACTTTAAGACGTAAAGCTTGAGCTTTAAGCCGAAATTGACCAATCATCGACAGTCAATTCTTGTTCATTATTCTTCTCGCACTTTGACTTATTAGTTAATTTCGGCTTAAAGCTTAAGTCTTAAAATCTCATTATAAACGTTGCATTAGACACCTCCTTCAGATTTGTACATTCATCGATCATTACCGACGTTAATGTTCGAACAGGTATCAGGTTTAAATGTATTCAGCAGATTTTCCCCCTTGTGAAAGGGGGAAAATCTGCTGAATACATTTAAACCTGATACCTGTTCGAACATTAACGTGAAAGGAATCGCTGCGATTCTAATCGTGGTCGTCACCTTGATTCATGAAGGGATTTCTACGACTTTTTTCGTGGGTGCTAAGAATGTTTTCTCCTTTTCCCCCTTTTTTTTTCTTCTCGCTACAATGATTCCCGTAGCGGATAGGAATTTTAGAAGCAATTAATCATAAATTCAATAAAACACAGGCCGCCAATCTCTAACCGGCTCGCGTAAACGTTAATTTAAACTGTGAGGAGGAAAAAGGATAGAGAGAGATAGAAAGGGGAGAATTTGATTTAACTCGACGTTGCTAGGCTCGTTGCTTATGGAATTATTAGGACTCATCTCAACTGGGTGGATGATGAGCAAATTTCTCGCTTGCAAAATCTTCTCATCATTTTATCTTCTTTCATCTCTCTCTTTTCTCTCTCTCTCTCTCTCTCTCTCTCTCTCTCTCTCTCTTCTCTCTCTCTCTCTCTCTCTCTCTCTCTCTCATACACACAAAAAACGACTGTGCGCATTCGTGTGTCTTATTATTTGTATGTTATTATTTGTATATTATATTTGTGTGTCGCTTTTATAGAATATCTTATGTCATGTTAGATCTAAATCCAAGAAATTAATTTTTTTTAAATTATTCTTTTGATTAACTTTATTATTTAAACTTTTGGTCAAATCTTTTAATGACGATGGATTTCAATATTTGTTGTAATCATATATGTGAAAGCTGGCTTTAAAAACGCAGTGAGAATAGATCTAGAATCCTACATATTTATAAAGAAATAACTTTAAAAAATAAATAAATCTATAACACTCATTCTTGTTCTCTTTTTATTTTGGAAAATAATGTATAAGACAAACTTTTGAAAACACGGGACATACATGTGAAAGATTTATCGTAATAATCCAGAATAGCACTATATGGAAGATATTAATGAATATCGATGAATTGAAATCGGCACGATTTCGATGAATTTAATTCTGAATGCTTTGTCTCTTTCTCTCTCTTTCGCTACGAATGTGGGTAAAATGTATATTTCACTGATCTATATGCTTCCAGTTTCATGAATAAACACGCATCTGAACTCACCGAAATTACCGTGTATTTAATGGAAATATATCATTTGTGTTCGAAGTATAAATTGTTCTACTGCATGTATAGTTATCTAATCTTAGAATGACGTGTATTTAATACGGAAAATTTAATGTAAATGTGAATCAAAGACCTGCGCGCTGGATATCTTGCAATAATATATCGTCAGTGATTATTTAACACCATAAAGGTACAATTCTTATTAAAATTTCTTAATCTTAACACAAATTTTACAGGCATTGCTTATTCAAATAACGCTTAGCCGGAAGCAATTAGTAAGTTAATGGATAACAAAGAGTTCAATTAGATCGGTTAATTAATCCCAGCTAAAAGCCGGTCTGAAACTCTTACAACCCAAATCCACTTTAATCCACATTCAAAACAATTCTAATCGTTTGTCCAATCATTTTCTCGTCGATCGACATGTAATTTTAGTTACTTACTTTAGTACTTACGATCATTTTTATTTTGCTTCTCTTGAACATTTATATTTAAAAAATATATACGCGTTTTTCACATGTTTTTGTCATGCTTTAAATCCTGGTCGCTCAATTCCAACGCTTTTTTTCGACGAATAGGAAATTTGATACCATAGAATTGTCTTAAGTGAAAAGCAATATCGGCGAATATTGACTAAATAAATTCAATTCGGCAATGTGTTTTTCGAATATATTATCAGGAATTAATTTCCCGGCGAAATGTGCCTTATCACTTATTATAATTTCATCTTTTTTTTTTGTTTAGTCAGCTCTGAAAGCGTGAGTTGCTAAGCTGAGGAATGGAGGGAACGTGGCAGTGGGAGCAGCGAAAGCACTGCCATATCATTCTGCTCAACTCTTCGTCGTACCTAAAGGAGAACCCGGAACAGGTTGCAGGTGAGCTAAGTTTTTTCCTTTCAAATCAGCATATTTTTTGCGCCGTCCGATCCTCATCGGGGAAATAAATTTGTCTCACTACTCAATGAGGAAGTCTTAAAACCGATCATCTCTCTCGCTTGATTGCTCAAAACGATTATACCTTTTCTTCGTGCATCTGAATTTCAAACTAGGAAAGCGAGCTTTTGGAAGAACGAGCTCGGAGGACGGAAAAGTATTCAATGAAATCGATTTCAATCTTTGCAGCTCATTCTTAAGTGACCCACATCTTTAAAAATAACGCGAAGAATTTGCTGGAGCAGATTCGTAAATTTCGTTCGTTTCATTGGCTCGCTTTCGGTTGCCATGAAATCAATTTGGTGCTCCAATTACCACACACATCTCGGTTTTCCATTCCTATTTTATCAGGAATTCATTGTTGATCTAATTATATATAATTATATTGTAATAAGCTGTATGTCAGATAATGTTTCTCACACGATGCCTCTTTTAGCTTTGATAGGACAAAGGGGTGCGACAGTTTTAGATGAACGAAAACGACTGCACGATTGCTACGGCAAGGAAGCAGATATCCTGAAGACAAGGGACCGCGTGCCAAGTCTGTAGCGTTCGGTAAGGAAAAGAGGGGCCCCCGTCAAGTATCACTTTGGAAGGAGAAGAGAGAAGGGGGGGCCGTCATGGGCCCGGCAACCCAAATCGTATCTCACTGAGCGATGCAAGTAATTAGGGCCGGGGCCCTGCTAGTGAGCATGTGGCTCACTAGAGAATGAAGAAGCAAAACGTCCGGACTTTATCATTAATCGTCTTCACGCTTACCTATCTCCTCGTCGGTGCTGCAATCTTCGACGTGCTCGAGTCCGAGACGGAGAAATTACGCAAAGAAGCGTTAGATGGTAAGTAATCGAGCCGCTTATGCTCTGCAAATATTTCGAGATGCACGCGGAACGTCGTGTTTAGAACAACTGGATTCTTTTTCTCGAGTTATAAATGACGATATGTCGCAAAATTAATTTTATCAGCTTCTAATCGCGGAAAAATAAATAGGAATGTGACGTTCTATAGTTAATTAAAAACTTTAGTTTTTTTTTAAGAAGGCAAAAGAAAAACGAAAAATTCTCTTTTCTTCTGAGAAGAAAAAAGACACGTCGTATGCAAAAAGTTTCTTAGTTTCATATGAATTATTTTTTTGCAACTTCATTATGCTTCGGTTTTTTATACAATATGTGTACATATAAAACTCCATTCTCTCTTAATCTAACTTTAACAGAATTTCATCGAATAGAGCTTTAAGTGAAAAGAGAGACGTTTGAGAACTTCGAAAGATCATCGAAGGCGTGAAGTGTCTCTTATATAGACATTTCTACGACGTTCCTAAACATTTGTGTTGTCTGGGGTTTCCTCAAGCCCCTTTACTGCCATTCGCGTAGATTACTTAGCCATATAGCGAGCACTATGTACGAATGAGAGCATTAGTGTGCAATCGTGTGTGCGGCGACGGCGGTGTTGTGTGAGACATGTATGCGGTGTATGTTATGCAGCGAGACACCCCAATAGAAGAATGTCGTTGCACTGTCGTCAAAGGGGGAACGATCTTACAACGTTGCGACTATTGTCTCGCTGATGGCTCGAAAACGCTTGATAAATGAAGAAACCGTTTCCCGCGAGTCTTATGAATCCTGGTAGAATAAAATAGCGATTTGTACCTTTGTCATGTTTTTTTCTTTCTTTTTTTTTCTTTACAAAGAGGAGTATTTTTATTCGTGGGAAGGGCAATTCTGTGTTTATCTGACATGTAATTTTCATTAAAGACATCAAGCTACCCATTGTCCCGATGTGCGAGGTCTGTTCCGACAGACGCTTTGAAAACACATTCTGAAAAGTTCAGAGGTCATTAGCCATTTTATTTAGCTCCGTGATATATTCATTCATTTCATCTTTGTCTCTCTCTCTCTCTTTCTCTCTCCCCCCCTTTTTTCTTTCTTTCTTTTTTTTATAATTTATTATTTCTGTATTAAAAATAATTTCTATATTATAACACGTCTTATTGTAAATTTCAACTCTTGAAAGGACGTTATCCTAAAGCGCTCATAAATAGTGATATGTTTCTCTCTCTCTCTTTTATCGATCAAATCGTCATACAAATAATAAATAATATAGTGTGCTATTATTAGACTCTTCTTCTCAAGAGTTGAAATTTACAATAAGACGTATTATAATAAAGAAATCATTTTTAATACAGAAATAATGAATTAGGCGTCATTCATGCTGCTCTTGATATTTTCGGATCGGATCATGAGACATGCATCAATCTAATTACCGCGCTCGTTCTATTTGCAGCCATTGAGAAAATGGTCATACGAAAATACAATATAAGCGAGGACGACTTCAAGATCATGGAAACAGTGGTGCTGAAGACGGAACCTCACAAAGCTGGCCAACAGTGGAAGTTCGCCGGCGCGTTTTATTACGCCACAACGGTCCTCACCACGATAGGTACATGTTGCAAAATTACCTCGAATTCGGCTGTTCAAACCGAGTTTATTACGCGTAACTACCGCTGCGTTACTATCCATTTGCATCGAAAACCTGCTCGATAACCCGTTTGGCAGGCACCCAAATGCGACAGTTTGGGCAAAAGCAAGTTTGATTTGCAATTCGGATTTCTTTTAAGCTTCGTAAGTGTCGGAAGACCATCACCTTTTTTTTAGTGTGTAAGTAGAGAGAACAAAAATGTTTTTACATTTGAAATTTTTCCATATCATTGGTGGTTGCGTGTGCAATTTTTTTCATTTACCGTGAAAGATCATTTTTCGATGTTACAAGCTTTTCGGTAAACGACCAGCCGAAAGTGATTGTTGAAGCAACGCACGAATGGATCGTCAGATATACATGCACATGCCAGTCGATGTGTTTTAATTGATTTAACTGTTTTTATCGTGACGATGGATACGCGGGCTTACATTGTGCGCGATTGTTTCGCGGTTGTTACACGAAACGTCGCGATTCGGTCGTCGTTTTCCGAAAATTGTACGCGAAAACCGGGAACCCGTTAAAGTTTGTTCCATTTATATTTCATTTATATTTCAGGTTACGGACACTCGACGCCGACTACCATATACGGCAAATTGTTCACAATGTGCTACGCGATCATCGGTATCCCATTAGGACTCGTAATGTTCCAGAGTATAGGAGAACGCTTAAATAAGTTCTCATCTGTCGTAATACGGAGCGTAAAGACGCTTCTGAACTGTAAGGACGTCCAGGTAACAATAAGTTTAAGCCGAGCCATGCTTTGCCGTCGGACGATTTAAATGGAATTCAGGCGCGTCCTATCCCCGAGACGAACGAATATATACGAGCCGCACTAAAATCGGCGGAATTTCCTCACAGCAGATTATAAAAGTTAATGAAACGTAAAGCATGAAATTGTGCTTCTGCTCGAAATAGCGATAAATAGAACTGCAATAATCCAGAGCCTGCAAGCGGTCGAATTTAATTAATTTGAGACAGAATCTTGTAAGAAATGAATCTAGATTATACTAAATTTTGAAAAATGTTATAGATATTATAAAAATTATTATTCAATATATATGGAACGAAAATCACTTTGTTCAATATAAGATTCGTATAAAATTAAAATTTGTAAGTAGTTGCGAGTGATCTAATAACTAATATGGCTTCTATGTAAATTCTCCATGACTTTTTCATTTTTTTCTAATCAAACTTAATCTCTTAATCTCTAACAGACCTACAATATATTTCCTCTATTTCGGATCATTAAACATAATCTGACAGATTCCCCTTGAGAGGTACCGAACACCTTCTTCTCTCACATATCGAAGATTAAATTATTCGAGTCATTTTTTTTGTTCTTCAGGCGTTTATTACGACAATATAAACAGGGTGTTTCTAAATCTATATCAGAGATTTTAAGGGCGTATTCTGGGAGTCAAAATAAGAAGAAAAGTTTTTATAAACATGGGTCCAAAAATGCCTTCTCTTCGAGTTATAGCCACCTAAAGTTGATAGAAAAAAATCGTTAAATCTACTGTAGCTCTTGGAGACTTTTTTTACAGAACATTTACATTTTGCACCGCGTAATAATTAATAGTGACTTTTATTTTTTTGTCGTTTTGACAATTTGGCCCGATTTTGAAGGGGAGATATAGGGGGGGGGGGGGTTGCTAATTTTCAAATGGCCATAATTTTTTTTATTTTTCGTTGCATCAAAAAATGAATGAAATTATTTGATTCAGGAGAAAAATTTCGGAGGGCAAGCATTTTTGGACCCATGTTTATAAGAACTGTTCTTTTTTTTTTAACCCAAAATACGCGCTTAAAATCTCTGACATAGGTTTAGAAACACTGTATATAATAAATATGTAATACAAACTTAGAAATAAACATACGACGTATTGCAGGCCTCGGAGATAAATCTCATCTGCGTGGTAACGACGTTGTCGTGCCTGACTATTGCCGGCGGTGCCGCCGCGTTCTCTAGGTACGAGGGGTGGACCTACTTCGATTCCATTTACTATTGCTTCATCACCTTGACGACAATCGGTTTCGGCGACATGGTCGCGCTGCAGAAGGACAATGCGCTCAACAAGAAGCCCGAATACGTGATGTTTGCCCTAATATTTATTCTCTTCGGCTTGGCGATCGTGGCGGCCTCGCTTAATTTACTGGTTTTGAGATTTGTGACTATGAACACAGAGGATGAAAGACGAGACGAAGCCGAAGCGTTACAGGTACGAATTACTCTCATCTCCAAGATACATTCGTTTATCCATTAATTATGTTTTAATAGAATATTTTATCTGCTTAAATGTTATTTCTTTCTTCATGGAATTTTTACGATCTGTAATACCCAGAGGATATTGTGACATCTCAAATGCATCTTTAATATGTCTTTTCGACGTCTTCATATATTAGGTGCTTTAATGAATTCTCGCTGTTGACTAATAATAAAGGTCATAGTTGCGTTACTTCAATACGACCCAAAATAACCGTATATGAAAGTACTATTAATAGGCACAATAATCAGTGTGTAATATTAGATCGGAGTACAAAGAACACAATTTTTTATTGCATTGAAGATGTCCGGTTTCATACAAAAAAAGAGCATTTGCAGGAAGCATTACTTTTCTGCTTTCATCTCAAGAAATCTGCTGCTGAAAGTCATCGTTTGCTAGTGGAGGCTTACGGGGAGCATGCTCTATCTGAAACAACTTGCAGAGATTGGTTTATACAATTTAAAGACAACGATTTTGATGTGATTGACAAATGACGCCTCAAAAGAACCTGAATTTTTCTACCGTGGAATCCATGCGTTACCCGAAAAGTGGGAAAAGCTTGTAGCTTTCGAAGAACAATACTTTGAATAAAATATAATGTATCGTTCTTTTGACATTAGTTTTTGTTGCAAAAAACAGCGAGAATTAATTCAAGGACCCAATATACAGGATGTCCCAGAATCATAGGTCAATACTGATAGGGTAGGTAAGGGATGGGATGGAGATGGGAATGAGATAGGACACCTCTGTCCGATCATGCACCCTCGCGGAGATACAGAGGGTGGAAGTTGTACGAATCCGCGGCGCGCTATGACAAGCCGCTTGTCGGTGAGGCTAGTGGAGACAACACTGCTACTCACACGCTCGCCTCATCGATAAGCGGCTTGTCATAGCATGCCGCGGATTCGTACAACTTCCACCCTCTGTATCTCCGCGGGGGTGCATGATCGGACAGAGGTGTCCTATCTCATTCCTATCTCCACCCCATCCCCTACCTACCCTATCAATATTGGCCTGTGATTCTGGGACATCCTGTATAAGACTCTTCGTACAACTCTTCGCGAGTATCCACGCGCTCTTTATAAGAACACTAATTGAGCATTTTTGCATCCTTCCAGGCGGCCCAAGGTGCGGTGCGACTCGAGGGTGACGTGATAACGGCCAACGGCTCGATATTGTCCGGCCAGATCGGCAATCACGGCAACGCGATGTCGTTGGACGACGAGGCGTCGGTGTGCAGCTGCCGTTGCAGTGGCTTCCAGAGGAAACGGCGGAGACCGCGTTTCACGGTGCGCCGCTCACCAGGCAAGATCTCGCACTTGCTGCCGATGCAACAGCTATCGTCGACGTCGAGCGGGCGGGACAGCGATTCGCGACCGCCGCTCACTCCGTTGCTGCCGTTACCGCCGTTATATCAGCATCGCGCCAGCATCTGACGTTGCTCCGCCGCGAGGAGTGTGATACTCCTGGAGCAGCAGCAGTATGACTACTACGAGCAGTCGCGGCGGGTGTCCGTCTGAGGGGAGCGTGTGCTTCTGCCCGGCGACTTCAACGAATTTCAATCGTCGTCGAGACGCTATCATCACCGCCACGAGTTCTCTTTTTCTCGCTCGCTCGCTCGTTCTCTCTCTCTCTCTTTCTCTCTTTCTCTTTCTCCTTCTCTTACATTCTACTCTTGTCGAGCGTGTGTAAGATTTCGTATAGATAGTCAAGAGATTGGAATCGGTTAGAAATTGGATCGCTGGAACTGTTCAATCGGGATTATGACATCGAGGTAACGACGGCGCCGGATGCTTCTCCTCAACGAAACGTTTTGTCGTTTTACGATGCGCAAATCCGCGCGGTATATATAATAATTCTTCCATTCACAACACGCCGCTATCGTCCGAGTTTAATTCAGTTCGTGTAATCGAGAGTATTAGGATGCTCAATGTGCATTGAATGGATTTCTGATATGCCACCGTCGAGTGAGGATTGTGAATTCGAATAAGAAAAAGTGAGAATTGGCGCTCAAGATGCTGAGACGAAGCTTTCCGTTCTAGCGCTCTAGATAAATGGCTGTGTCGTTCGCCGGCATCATTAAGTGCAACGTGCGATGAGATTCTATAATCGTGTGATAAGTGTAGCGACGTAGATTTACTTTTAGTCCGTAAATAAAAATGAGTTATTCTTTGTGGCCAAAATTATATTTTCCTCGAGTGAGAATATTACATGTGTAAGGGTATTTACTGGAATAACGTGTCGTGTCCTAAACATTACTACAGATTCTCGCATGTCTTTATATTTGCTTATTTTATCACTTATATTTACAATTTTTATATTTACAATTCGCCAATTCGAAATTAATCTTTTCTCAATAAAAATTTGAATTTTGCATTCTATGAATCTCAAGTATATATGTATACACGTATACATAATACATATATATATATATTTATATACATATACATATATGTATTATATATATACACATATGTGTATTTATATACATATACTATGTGTGTGTGTATGTATATATCTTATATATAGTCATTTTAGAAATTTACTATAGCTTGGAATATTGAGCAGTATAATCCTTGCGCTCGCGCTTTCTGATATTCTTATATTTAGTCACTTCCTTAAGATACAATAGAACTGTGGAATCACGTCGCAGATATGATTACGCGGCGAACTGACCTTGAAAAGATATGTACAAAAGGCTGTGCGGGGATAATTATGTATTCTGCAACCGAGGGATACTAGCGAAGGACGTTCGTGAAAAACGTTCGTGTGGGAGCGAACGCGAAAGGATGTGAATGAACGAGCGTGCGAGCGAATGTGAAGTGCGTGAGAATGTCGTCTGTGTGCAAGAATGTAAGAATACATGAACAAAAAAAGAAAATGTGAGTGCCATGTATACACCTTACATTCACGTTCTCGTTGGGAGAGAGAGAAAAATATTAAGGAAATATAAATACACACCAAAGAAAGATATACACACAGACCGACATGACTTTTTCATTAAGAAGACATTTTACAATTTGTATATAATATAATATAATATAAAGTATGAAAAGAAAGGAAACTACGACTTTAGGTATACGACACACGAGGCGTTCCGATCTTACAAAGATATATAATGTGTATGATACATACTTGTAAGATACGTCACGATTATTATCAAGCGAGTTTGCGAGTACGTGATATATAAATATATATATAAATATATCTCCCAAAATTTCAACTTTCCATCTATTATTATTTAAGTGCAGATCGAAATTGTCGAGGTGGCTACGGCCGCATAGATTTGTAGAGTTCAGTAGGTTGTCGTAGGTCTCCTGAAATACACAAACGGCCGACACGATTGCGGAGAAAGAGACAAGTGTGCGCGTGGAGGAAGACAAAAAAATTTACGCGAATTCGTTTCCCTGAATTTGATCGTTTATAGTCTATCTACGAAGAGTCAATCCATCGAAAAACGAGACAAGTACGTATTCCTGGTAGATGCGTTATCATATTATAGGATGAACACGAGCGGAACAATTCTCTTGCCTTTTATCGAGAAGTAGAATCTACTCGGATATTTTTAAGACGTATATTGGATTGCACGTGTGCGAGTAGCCATACGTAGAAGACGTTTCTTTATTCGATCGGATGGTACACAGGAAAAACGCCGACCGGTACGGCAGTTCTTTCGTGGAAATGTCTTGTTATTTAAAATCGTAACATTCATGCGACGCGTTTTCCTTACGATATATATTATACAATCAGGATTTTTCAAATACTTTTAAATCACATGTCAACAATTTGAGGATACTGATGTTCATCGTGACCAAGTGTAATTTATAATGTACATACGACCATTTCAGATTAACGAAAGACTGCGAGGCGCGCGATCTTGTCCGTGTAAGTTTCACAATTTCTAAGTAATGTACGCATATACGTGTTAGACGCTTGTTTTGAAACTTAAGGTAAAACTTTAAAGGAAGAAAAAAACATTTTTCTTTATGAGAGCAAACGTGATTATGACGAAACAGCCGTACTTGTCGACCGTTTATCAGTTACGCCATTTCACTTATAAATATCTTACTCTACGAAAAAAAAAGATGATAAGAACTGCTAGAATTTACTCCCGTTCATTACCATTAATTACGGCGAATTAAATCTGTAATATATTATAGGTAGTAACAGAAAAAAAAGTAACGCAATCGCGTAGATCGTACGAGATTTTTATGATATAAGAAGAATAGATAAAAGAAGACAAGTATTTTACTGTTTGACGATCGACGTTACTCATTTGTTCTTAAACTCCGTAGTTCATTATCTAGTACTAGTTCATTATTGAACTTTGCTAGAGAGTCTTCACGTAACGTAAATAAAATTTTGAATAATCGGATATACAATTTTTTTAATTCTCAGATGAACGGTCATAGTGTCTTAAGATAATACAAAGATTATATACACTTTCATATAATATTTTGTATTTATTGTAACATTCTATAAAAAGAAATAATTGAGCTTATAATATCGAGGCTATAGAATTAGCTGAAAAAAAGACGATTTCTCGTTTGCTTTCGATCTCGAATTATTAAGTAGGCGATGTAAAAAAAAACTGTTATCGTCAGGATGCAGAATATAACTTAATTTAAGGATAGAAACTACGCATGTGATTTCATTTGTATTATTCCATAATCACGCGATTGATCTAGCATCTCTTGATAATCCACCAAGTTATTTCTCTCGAGATATACTCTTGCTGAAAGTTTGACGTCTAAAAAATATGATTTTACTACTAAGAATACTTCCTATTCGATTATCCATCTGAACATTTCACGAAACGACAAACATTGAATGGAATGTGTTCACATCGATCTAAATTAAAATGCAGAAATGTATTGTGAATGCAACGTCGAAAGAAAAAAAAATACAAAGATCCACAAACGTCACTGTAATTATACCGCAGTGCCATAATTTCCTGACGTACGTTTAAATTGCCGTTACTTGTATTATTTTGATAAAAAAAAGTATGAAAATGATAATAAAATATATATTTAAACATTAACCGATTTTGTTTTAAGTAAAAGAACTCTTTTGTTGTAATATATCTCTCTTAAACGTCGACGAACAATTAATAATAATACAGAGTATAACATGGCGAATAGGTCACGAACTTACAGGATAGTGCATCTACATGCAACTTCCCTATTTTTGCGAAGAGATTAGTCTTGATTAACACGTCGTACTATAAGGATGAAGTCAGAATATAATTTCACGCATTATTATAATATAAATGGCCATAAAAACTGAATATGAGGTTTCTATTGATAATAATTGTAAATTGTGAAAGAGCGTGGCGCGTGTTTCGTCACGAAAGAATTTTTATTAATTGTATATTATACATATATATATACGTATATATATATATATATATATATATATATATATATATATATATATACACATAAAATATTGTAATATATAAACTATTTCTGTCTAAGTCTTGAGACGCTTTGCTTCGCATCTAATTTGACAATCTTCAGCACACCATTTAAACGATGATCCACCCGGAATTTATAATTATCGAGTGTTTCGCCAGGATTGCCCGATTCCATCTATAGAGTAATTCTTAGAAAAGTAAAAGCTGCATTTTCATCATCGTCCCGATGTACATCCGTGAGAAGAATCGAATGGTGGCGTGGAACGATGTCGAAGTAGATCGAAGCATACACTTCTTCACGTACGAGGAAAAATTGTACGGTATCGAGTGAGACATACGCTTCGTTGAGATCGCAGTAGGATTATGTTCACTTCCAAGTCTTTCCTACTTGATGTGTTTTGTCGTTCAGCTACCTAAACGAATCCCCCATCGATATCGGCGCGAGGTGTGTATATCTGCTAAAACTATCAACGATTTTACGACCAACGCTAGCTTAGTTAATATCCCGACGAGTTGATGATATAAGATATCATTTTTTCCAGGCTTTAGTCTAGTTAACTAGAACGTAATAAGACGACGTCTGAGGAACTTCTTGCACACTGCGCGTCTTTCGCATGACCAATGTTTCCGATTTCAAGGGTACGATGTGTATCGCTGCCTCGCGTAATCCTGGCAAGACCAATTTGCACGCGAAAAACGCGATAGCGGCACAAGAGACCCCCACGTCGTTTCTCGATAAGTGCAAGAATGTTTAACTTGGACCTTGACGCTTATTCGACCGGTTCTATTAAGTAGACTACAGTCTTTAGCTTAGAAATTGGTTTGAAACAAATTTTTTCGAAACGATACATCAGCGGCCTTCCAAATTCTAGGACGTCTGAAGTTAAAAGAACGCCTCATGCAAAGCGCTGATAAGAGTAAAAAAAGAAAAAAAAATGAAAAAAAAGAGTACTAGAGTAGGCACGATAAGCACGCTGCGGATAATCGTTCCATCTGGAACGTACTCGAGATAATTTATTACTCTCGTGAGACGTAATAAATTAGGTGTAGGTTTCATTGATGACATTTGCGATCTTTCGCGCTTCATTCGGACCTTTGACGCGTTCTTTTAAGTCGGATCTCCGGAAAATCCATGAGAGGAACAACAGTACAGGCAAGTGCCAAACGCAAATCCATCGTGTTTTGCACACACAGACACACACACACACACACACACACACACACACACGCGCGCGCGCCTACGCAATGTGCACGCCTGGAACACTGGACGGAGAGAACACATTCGCGAATTTGAAGAAAGATTTAAACCTCGTGTATTTTTAACTTTGTATTTTTAAGTAGGTAACACACGAGCACGAGGGGCAGAGTCTGCTATTAATGTTACCTTACACAAATATAAACAATAATACTTGTAATAGCTGTAAATTTACATTACGAAGTAACCGGAGGGGATGTGGAATAAAACGAAAAACAAAAAAAAACAAAAAAAAATCATTTAAAAATTCACACAATTTTGCTATTATTGTTATAGCGTAAAGCGTAAGTGCATAGTTACGAATTTGACAAACTAATTAATCGATTAATTAATTAACTACAAGCATCGAAGTGATGCGATTTCGTCGTGGTTTAATCGATTTACTAGCTCGCGCGGTTCTCAAGTCGCGGAAAGTAAAAAAAAAGAGTAAGAGATTTGTAAAATAAGTACGCGGCATTCGGATATTGTATCTTCAAAATTTCGTAAAAGAAAAAAAAATCACCCTTCTATTGTTCCACTTACGGCGACTTTATTGGCTGCATCCGATAACAAATGAAATTTAAAATGATTTTTATTATACACAGATGGACTGCGTTCTAATAAAAGTTTGAACGGCTTATTCAACAGGATGATCAATCGATTATTTTTTTTTTCAAAGAAACACTTCCGAGGGCCGGAGTGTACAATTTCGTTGTTAGAAAGAGACGGGAAAGAGTCGAATAAAACTCTTTTGATGGAAAGCAACTGACTTTCAGTGTCTTCAATGTATGGAAATTATTGTTCGCGATATTAATAGCAATGTTGTAAGACGCAGAACAAGATTTGCACAATGCTCCTTGACTAACTATGACTAACGATTTTGATGAAAAAAAAAAACCGTAGGAAAGACGAATTACATATCTCTTGTTTTCATGTATTATACATAGCGTACCCTTACAAGGGCCTTTGGAAAGTCACTCATGATCGAGATTAATAATTGATGTTCAAAAGTTTTGAAGGATGGCACGAACAAAAGAAGTGGGTGAAAATGATTCAAAGTAAGACACGAGGGAATGATCGGAATCGGTTCTCAAATCCCCTGCCTGCACACACCGCCATGTGTAACGACATTTAAGTGGAGATCGTAATTTGTAAATTATTATGGACTTCCTATTATATGCTGGTATATAATGATACATGTGCTCTGCCACAATAAAGCAGTTTTTTTTATCTACTCTGCTGCAGTATTTTCTTCTCCCATATACAAGCAACAAATGTATCTATCACACACAAACAACAATGACGAATTTTTCAGCATATTTACAGATGCCATCCACAGAGATTTAAGAAAGAATATTAACCGAGTTATACAGAAATATAATAATAATTTACGTGTATGTGTGTGTAAGTTAGTTCTAGATACAATAATGAAAATTTATTTGTATACGTACATGTATGTTGTATGTATGTATACGTGTGTATAATAAATGATTCTCTAATCATCTATTAACAAATATGAAAATTATAAAAATTCAGAATATATATATATATATATATATGTATATATCTGAATTCAAATGTAGATGTAAAGAATAAAAGTCAAAAGGAATTTTTTAAATATGCAGGTGAAAAAATTTAAATAAATTAAAAATTTTTGGTAATAGATAAATCGAAAAATATATAATTTATTATGTAAATACTTATAATATGTATAATAAAATTAATAAAATATTCTGAATTTATAATTTTCAATTTTGCTTAATAGATATTTAAAAAGAAAGCATATTTATTATATATGTACAAACCCACATATACACGTATATAAATGTACACATATATTATATAATACATATATTACAGAGCACACACACCAAATACTGTACATATATATAAATTTACATATAACAAATGTCATGATATATAACGACATAACTGATATTTTTTAGTTTAGTTACAAGAAGATAAGTTCAATAGTTACAATAAAGCTAATATTATATATGGTTTAATGCTTTTATTCTTCTACAATTAGTTATTACACAAAAATTTAAAAATTACATTACAAAATTTTAATTTTGATTCAAAACATTCAAAGAAATTTTCTGGAAAACTTTATTTTTTTAAATTATGTCATTAAATTATGTCGCAGCAAATGAGCGCGATATAATAGAGATTTTTAAATTTATTATTATATTATTATATTATTAAATAAAACATAACGATTCATAAGAAGTAAAACCAATAAATATTTTAGCCAATAATAAATAATAAAAGAATATTTTTCTCTAACGGAGAGCAAATTTTTCTTCAAGTATCATTGTAAAATACATCAGCTAATGCAGCGTATGGAAGGACACGAGAGGTCATTGGTATCTTTTGTGACGTCAGAGTAAAGCTGCTTTCACATCGAATCATGATCGGGTGATAAAACTTTCGTATCACAATCGAACGCTGAATAGTTTATCGACGATAAAACTTCTCTAAATACATATTCAACACTATCTGATATACATATTCAATACTCTGTAAATTGTGCTGGAAAAAAATCGATTGCAATTCAATTCTGATACAATAATCAGTTTCTTATGAAAGCACCTTAAATCGCAACGTTACAAAGGGACATGACATCACGTTCCTTCCTCTTTTTATGAACTGTTTTACTCTTATTTCGTACAGTGCTGTAACGTAAATTTCAATTTTCAGAAGAAAAGTAAAATGTTGGTAAAAATTTCTTTCGACAAAGAATGTTAAAGCTATACTTTTTGCTTTTTAAATTTATTTATTGCATTTTGTTTTTTGATCTTCCTGAACACAAATAGAACTGCGTTTGTGTTAAGATACAGACAAGATCTCGTATTAACGACGAGTGATTGTTTTCGTAAAAAATTGTTAACATTATGAAGGCTTAGAAATAAGTTCGAAGCATATATATGTGTACACACACACACACACACGCGCGCGCGCCATGATATGTAGCTATTTAAAAAAAGCCGCCGAAAGCGATTTTTTATTTTTTCGTCGCGGCGTACATAACGCAGCATCTGGAACAAGATTAGCAATATCCTTTGCTTTGATAAATTAAAGGATTCCACACAGATATAAAACGGGAAATATGTGTTTCCCAAGTCAATTTCCTCACTCCTGACGACTCTCGTGCGAGCAGAGCTACTCGATGTATGTATCTACGCCTCATGCAAAACTTTAATAAAATTGTTATTTTGTTTCATACTTTAGAATTATATATATGAACATTAATAACAATTTTTATTTTTAATTAATAACAACTTATTATA
>CABEGB010001131.1:0-115358 GCA_901521435.1 Crematogaster levior
AAAAAAGGAGAAGCTTGGCGGTAAGGGGAGATTGATCGATTTCATCATAAAAAAATTAATCACTTACTACGGTTTAGCCATAAGACAAAATGTAGATTCTGTGGGTGACATGAAAAAAAGCATAATGGCAACACTCTATCATTATTGCTCGACCGATGAAAAGCCAAAACATGAAAATTGCCCCGCAGGCGCCGACAGTTGGTGCGAGTGGCGCAAAGCTGAAACCGCTGATCAACTCGCAAACTATAAACATCCTGCTCCACTTATAAAGCCTGATATTGAGAAACACCTTACTTCAATCTATGAAGATCTTTGCAATGAAGATCTTTTGACTAGGTGTTTAGGCGGACACACACAAAATTCCAACGAATCCTTCAATTCAACTGTGTGGCGTATCGCTCCTAAACATCTCAATTCGGGCTTTAAAATTATTCAAATCGCTGCATATTTGGCTACTGGCATCTTTAATGAAGGCTACACTGCCATTTTATTAACGATGCAGTTATTATTAGAAATTAATATCGGCCAGCAGTGCAAAATGTTTGCTGATTATCACGATGCGCAGCGAGTTACGAGAACGGAGCGGCGTCGAAGCAGCATGACCAAAGAGGCTCGCACAGCACGTATACTGGAGCAAATGCAGCAAAATAAATTTTATGAAGAAGCTGAAGGCTTGCAGTATGGTCCTGGTATAGCTGATTGCGGTAAGTCACCAATAAATGATATTTTTTTGTACCGTAAACTTTAAACGCGTTTTTCTCGAAATATCATTTTCATACTTTCTTAAAATCGGCGGGAAAGATAGAGAAAAAACTAATTGATCAATCGACTTGATTCAAAGTGCGTTAGCTAGAGAATGAACAACCATTCTATGTGAACCTTCAACATTGGTAAAAATATTAATTTAAATAATTGTTATTGCATAAAAACGGAGGATATTTCTTCTCAAAAATGTCATTTTTTTGTTCAAGTGCTAACAAATTTTGTATTTTGCGGTTTTTTAACTATGTTCTTGGTTCACATAGAATAAAAATGTATGAAAATTAATAATCTTTTTGGTTTTTTTGTTTTAGATCAAAATTGCGGACTACATTTTTCCCGCCGATTGGCAACTCGGTTGGCGAGGCGCTCTGATTAGAGATATACCACGACGCCATTTTGCAATTATTTCACAATATAAAAATTTTTTTTATATCTTCAAATAAGTAGTTAAATATCCTAAAAGTTTTAGAAATCTCAACTGCGTTATTGTCAATAAAAAAAATTCATAAAAATCTCCTTTTTTTTAGCCTCCTAAACCAGCTTCCCCCCTTAAATCGCAGTGATTCACCAACTTTTTGAAATCTAGATTCGATTTCCATTTTTAGGAGATTAATAAAATATCATCTCGACTTGTGAGATGAAGAAATTATTGCGAAAAATATTACCTCAGCCAGGATTCGAACCTGGAACTCCCCCATTCCGTGGGGTTCGTTTAAAGTCTGACAAAACCAAGTCGGCTCGCAGCTCACCAATCATATGCCAGTTTGATGTCAACCCAGTCCCCTTTCATTCGAGTTTTAATTTCTACTGGCAAAGAAAATGATCGTTCGTAAAGTTAAAAATATTATGTTATGTTATTATATTTATCATATACTATTATAAAAGTTTATTATATACTTAATTGTTTACTTAATTGTTTACTCACAAAATTGTGTGACATAACATTATGTGTGTAATGCATAAACAATTACATATTCACATAAAATTGTGAATTTATAATTATATATACCACTTTGATTAAAAAGTTCCCGGAATTTATTCAGAAAATTCAAAATACAAGTTTATTCATCAAAAGTGATATTGTCCCCTTCAAAGTACTCCTTATCGACTGTAACGCATTTATGCCAGCGCTTGATCCAGCTCTCGAAATATTTCTGGAACTTTATTTTCGGTATAGCCATCAGAGCCGTCTTCGATTTTTCCATTATCTCCTTTCGGCTGTTAAAACGCGTTCCCCGTAGTGGTTTTTTGACTCGATCGAACAGAAAAAAATTGCAGGGAGCCATATCAGGTGAATTCGATGGCTTTTAGATGGTATTCGTTTAGTTCTTGGTCAAAAATTCACGGATAATGATGGCACTATGCGACGGTGCGTTATCATGGTGCAAAATCCACGAGTTATTTGCCCACAAATCCTTTTTTTTTAGGCGAATTGCTTCACGCAAACGTCTCATAACGCCCAAATAATAGTCTTATTAACTGGTCTGACGTTCTGACAAAAATTCGTGATGTACAATACCGTTGTAATCCATGAAAACCGTGAGTATCGCTTTCTTTTTCGACTGAAAACGACGATCACTTCTGAAGAGTTCATGCCATTCGTAAACGGCTGTTTGCTTTAGAGTATCATTGCCGAAACAGTTTCCCAACATTTCCAAGGTTTTCGCACCATTGAATCCATTTTGAACGCAAAATTTAATACAAACTCGTTGCAAATTCAACTCCATTTTTAAAACTGTAAAAAATCGAAAACACGTGCAGAGGTAGATGTACTCAAGACGGGGTAACTTTTACAAATTTCAAGCTATGGTGATAAAATTTGGTGGGAATGTCAATGATAGATGTGGCAACCTAACAAAAAAAATAGAACTCAAATCAGCTAACTCAGAGCATCACCTGGTGGTAATTCCGGGAACTTTTTGATCAAGGTGGTATATGCAATGGAAAAATATATTCTATATTTTCTATAATTTAATATTATTTCAAAATAAAATTTCTAATTATTATATTTTGATCTATCATTTTTCATAATTCGCGCACGTATCCTTTATCGACCTAATCGATAAACCGATAAATCCGTGTTGGACGCCGATGGCGCCATGAATCTATTTCTGCATTCCCCTTACCCCGCAAAGGGACAATGAACAAATTTATGATGAGCAGTGTACTACAGGACGTCATTTATTGGTCGTCAAGTGTCGGCAAAGGGGGCCGTGATGAGGGGTGAAGTTCGCCATCCTCCTTATCCATCGATAATATTAGTCGATACTAGTCGATAATATCGATTTCGATATTTATTGTCGGTACTAAAAATTTGTAGTTTAGCCAATGTATTAAGTCGCGATCTTTTTTTGACGTTACTATTGCAAGGATTGCGAATATCGTTGACATTTTGATTAGAATTATATGAGGAGCTAAAAGCCTCTTATTTTTATTACATTTTTAGTTTAAAATTGCCTTTTTGTTCTTTCAAAAAGTATGAAAATATTGGAAATCAAATATGAAAATAACAATATATATTTTAAAAGAAACAGAATAGAAAAAAGATGCTCAAGAGTAACATATTAATTGAATATATATAAGAATAATTCCGCTTGATACAAATAATAACAATTGATAAGCAATAGACATTAGTGTCATTTTAACTGTGACAAGACAACACGACTTACTGGCACAATATATTGTAACACACTGATCGGGCTCCAGCCACGAACAGAATACGATCTCCAATTACATCAACGGTTTTTATAAATTGACGTTCACAAACTAACATCTAAAAGGACAACATGTTCGTTTCAATTGACCAACATATTCTCGCTAGACGAGCAATAAGTTCCACATGTTTTTATAATTTTGACAACACCGTACCAGGAGATCGTTATCTACACGACTGAACCCCCACATGCCGTTCGGTTTTTTAATTAGCGATAATTTTTGCGATTACGGTTTGCGGGTTTTTTTTCTCTATTCTTTATACATGTTAACAACGGTTTTTTTTTAATATGTAAAACTTGTAATAATTTTTCGAAATGCTGAAGAAGACCTAGTGAGGTCGAAACGTACATATGTATTTTTCTGATAATAAATTTCAATTTTATGTAGCCTTGAATTCTTTGTTTCTCATATTATATTTTGCGAACATGTAAAAGACATTTTTGTTTTGGCTTAATCAGGAGACGCGGTAGCGTCTCCGGCCATGTTCAAAATTTTGGACGCTACTAGTCTCTTATCCAGAAAGTTTAGAATCGATTTTTTGGGGTACAGAACTATTAAAATATAAAAAATTTTGAAGTGCATGTAGCATATTCTGAAAGGTGGCATCGCCACGAGTAAGTTAAGCCAAAAAAAAAAAAAAATTGGTCAAGCCGTTCTGGATATACAAACGGTCAAAAAGTGATGTTTTTCATGAAAAATTGTTCTCTGTCCGCAGTCATGTATGTACTTCTCTTCTCTCTTACCTTTCACTCACACCTCCCCCAACTTCCACTCACCCTCCCCTCCCCTCATCCCCCTTTTTCCCCATGCCCCCCTTCCTCCCCCCCTCCCCCTCTATTTTTTCATTTTTTCGCTCTATCTCATACTTTTTCATCATCTTTTACCCCCTCTCACTCTCTCACACCCTCTCTGGTGTATTTACCATTTATTAAAAATTTTCAAAAACCACCCCTTGATGGTGAAATTTAATATCTCAAAAACGGTACATCGCAAAAATACGGGGCCTGTGTTATTAATTAAGGTTTCTTCTGGGGTTAATTTACCATTCATAAAAAATTTTCAAAAACCACCTCTTGGGGGTGAAATTTAATGTCTCGGAAACAGTGTTTTGCGTTGCAAAAATATGAGACTTGTGCCGTTAATTAAGGTTTTTTATGGGGTCAATTTATCATTTATTAAAAATTTTCAAAAACCACCCCTTGAAGGTGAAATTTAATGTCTTGTAAACGGTGCATCGCAAAAATATGGGACCTGTGTCGTTAATTAAGGTTTCTTATGGGATAGATTTATAGTTATCTTTAAAGAAAAATACGTAATTGCATATTGCAAATAGCATAACTTTTTTTAAACTTTGCGTTTTTTTTGCACCAATTGATTCATATATCTGTACTCTAAAAAGTAGGTGATATCCCAAAAAATATCATAAATGAAAAGGTCAAGCCATGTTCAAAAATAGAAAACCCTCAAGAATTTGAATTTTTACAAATTTAAATGATTATCTAATAATATATTACCATGAAAAGTAACTGATATATTATACAAGGTGCCAATTCAAAGTGAACATACATAAAGTGTATATTATTTAAATAAATTAATAAAATAAATAATATAATAAATTTAATAACATATTACCACGAAAAATAACTGATATGTTATTCAAGGTGCAAATTCAAAATGAACATACATACATAAGGTGTATATAAGTAAAATTGATTAAAATTTGACTCTAAGTGAAAGTACATAAGTGATATGTTATTCTTAGTGCACAAAATATAAAAGTCGTTTATTGAAGTTTGATTTGAAATTTATACAAACCTGGACAATGAAAAATAGTTGCTTGTAATTCCAGAGTACTAATTTGTTAATTACTCGGAAAAAGAACATGGCGGCCTGCTCTCAAAAAACTTTCGATGGATGGAATAAATAATTAAAATGAAAAAGTTATGAAAATGGTTTAGATTAAAAATCTCCAACTTTTCTGTAGTAAAATTTCGAATTTTCGTATCAATTTCCGATTTTGAATTTGTTATGCCATATTTTCAGCGAGTAATTTATTGATCAAAAAGTGTTGTATTGTTTGAAACGGGTAAATATTAAATAAACCCAAAATTCATAAGTAAAAAAGTTCTCATGTCAAGTACAAAGAAGCTACACACTTAAAAAGATTAGTGATTATCTGACGTAACATACAACTATAAAAAATCAGATATTAATTATTCAAGATACAAGTGCGAAATAAATATCGTTAAAATATAGATACAAAATTTACCACAATTTGACTCTGAAAAGTAAATGACATGCTTCTTAAAGTGCATATATAAAATTTAACAGTGTTTTGATAATGATTAATTTAAATATTTGCATTATCTCTCTTTTCTCTCTCTCTCTGGGCAGGGTGACATATGTGATTAATATTTAACAGTACTACTAACTTATTGAATAGTCAGAGACAAATTGTGTCGGATGAATCGGAATGTAAGTATTATTATTCTTAAGTGGATACTGAGAAACGCATCGAAGTTTTTTAAGAGCAGGCCGCCATGTTCTTTTTCCGAGTAATTAACAAATTAGTACTCTGGAATTACAAGCAACTATTTTTCATTGTCCAGGTTTGTATAAATTTCAAATCAAACTTCAATAAACGACTTTTATATTTTGTGCACTAAGAATAACATATCACTTATGTACTTTCACTTAGAGTCAAATTTTAATCAATTTTACTTATATACACCTTATGTATGTATGTTCATTTTGAATTTGCACCTTGAATAACATATCAGTTATTTTTCGTGGTAATATGTTATTAAATTTATTATATTATTTATTTTATTAATTTATTTAAATAATATACACTTTATGTATGTTCACTTTGAATTGGCACCTTGTATAATATATCAGTTACTTTTCATGGTAATATATTATTAGATAATCATTTAAATTTGTAAAAATTCAAATTCTTGAGGGTTTTCTATTTTTGAACATGGCTTGACCTTTTCATTTATGATATTTTTTGGGATTTGTCTTATTGGCCTGTATATCAATTGCTTATCAATTGATATTAATTGAAAATATTGGAAATCAAATATGAAAATAACAATATATATTTTAAAAGAATAGAAAAAAGACGCTCAAGAGTAACATATTAATTGACATAAATCTTATTTTCATTTATTTATTTATAGTTTAAAATTGCCTCTTTGTTCTTTTGTGTTTCTTGAGGTATGAAAATAAATATGAAAATAACAATGTAGATTTTAAAAGAAATAAATTTAAAACAAATTTTAAAAAATTATGTTTCTAGTTTAAAATTGTCTTTTTGTTTCTTTCTCTTGAATTCCAGAAACTAGGAAGTGTCGAAATAGAAAATACCAATAACGTAAAGTATGTTTATTATTTTACGAATCTTCTCTTTTCTTTGACTTGTTGATAAGCTTGCTGAACTGTACATCGTTTATCTGCACCTTAAGATATTTAATATTACAAAATATGTGAAATCCTAACAAATTATCTTTTTAAAAAAAAGATACAAAAAAGTGCCAGGTATACGCATCTCTAAAGAACGCGTTCAAAAAAGATTCTATAAAAGATTACTCAAATCTTTTCTGAAAAAGTAATGATATCAAAAAATTACACCATATATTTTAATACAAATAATTTAATACAAATAAATACTTTATACTAAATACTTGGTGCTGCTAAACAGAATTAGCGTTGCTAAACCGAATAAATATGTGACTGTTTTAATCTCTTTTTCTCTCTCTCCCTCTCTCTGTTCTGTTTAGCAGCCCTAAGTGTTTAGTATGAAATATTTATTTGTATTGAATTATTTGTATTAAAATATTTGTATAAATCTGTCTACTTAATATTATTATCCTCTTTCTATTTCTTCCAATTTAATTTTTATTAAATTGAAATTTAATTGAATACAAAATCATATTATTTATTGGATATAGCATTTTAAATAATTATCCAAGGCGATATAAGTCTGAAGTAATGTCTTAAGATGCTACGACTTTAATTGTTAGCTACAAATTACATATTTTTTCTTAAAAACGACTATGTGTTTTCTTTACACCAATTGATTCCTCTCATTATTCTGTGCATAAAAGTATTGAGGTAAGGTCATCGAAAGGTGAATGTTTTACGAGATATTTTATAGTTTATGTAAAATTAAGAAATTATTTCAAGTCTTATAACTCGGAAAATACTTAATGAAAAAATACTTTATTATAGTGTTTTGGAAAGCTCTCGAGATAAGCTATAAGAATAAGCAATAAAAAATAGAGGGTTCCTCTATTTAAGAAATTGACGGTGACTTTCACGTGACCTTCAAATGACTCTCCAAGGTCAAATCATTGCCACCATCTGATGGCTTCCTTCAACCTATAAACTTTTATTTGAAACATTTTTTGAAAAAACTTCTCTTTTTCGAGATATTCGCGTGTATTGATAGAAAGGTCTACCTTGTGTATATTTAATTGTGTACATATTCATACATATTTGTATATGTAAATTTTTACGAGATGATAAAATTCTCTTATTTTATTATTTTTATACTAATTCTATTATTTTTGTTTTTAAAAAATGTGAAAATCTTCTCTTTGCCAGTGATAAAAAATAAAAGTAGAAGGTAATGACTGACTCCCAAACTGGCACCAGTGATATATAAAATGACGTTTATTACGTTTCGACCTGTGATTTAGGTCCTCTTCAAATATATCTACAAATATGATGTGAAGGAACTACAATAATCGTTTAAAGGCGCAAAATTATACAAATCAAAATAAAAACTTACATAAATAGCAGTCCGATAAAAAATGAATACAGATAAATAATATAGATAACCATGAATCGGTATCGATTTCGTTACTTATAAAATACGTCTGTTGTTGGTGACGGAAAAGAAAGGACTGAGCAAGATTGAGTCCGACAATGTGACATACGTTACAAAATTTTAATAAATACATAAATTAAAAAGGACACAACTCAAATGTATAAGTAGAGAAACGAGGTCAATAGTCTAAAATATAAATAATAAATAAGAGAAGGTTGTATAAGGTAAAAATAAAAGATATAAATTATAAAATATTAAATAAATCTAAAATAGAGAAATCGGGTCAATGGTCTAAAATGAAAATAATAAATAAGAGAAGGTTGTGTCAAGAGAAAGTAAAAATTGTAAATTATAAAATATTAAGGAGTCCGTCATATATTGAAGTCAAATTTTCCGTGTCTCTTTGGGAGTTGATTGCGAAATTGCATTTCTTGATGAAAAGCATTTCCGCAATCTCCCTTTTTTTCCTGTGTGTTTCCATATGAAGAATGGTAGGATTGTTCCAGTCAAATTCATGGTCGTGAGATAACCTATGCTTACTGACAACAGAATGATTTGCTGTGGGTTTTTTGACATCATTCTGGTGTTCTTTTAATCGGGTAATCAGATGTCGTTTCGTTTGCCCTATGTAGCTCGCATTACAATTTAAACAGTTAATCTCGTAGACAATTTCAGTGTGTTTAAGCACACACAGATTATCTTTACCCTTCTTTATAATAACATCCAATTTATTAAAGATAGAATACAACACTTTAAGATTGGCATTCGTTAGAATGCGTTCAATGTTTATTCCAACTTCTTTAGAAAATGGAATGACAATGCAGTTATTCGCATCGAAAGCAAAATTGTCATAAGTGTTATTATGTCTGTGCTGTAGCTCCTTGAGTCTTTTATTAATATGATGGTTTATAAAGTCTTTAGGGTAAAGATTATTGCGCAAAATTTCTTTGATAAATATAATATTGTTTTGGTGGAATCTCTCGGCGGAAAGTAAAATCGCTCTATCTACAAGGTTCGTAATAGTATTTTTCTTATACTTGAGAGGATGATTAGAAAAGAAGTTAAGATATCTTCCGGAAAAGGTAGGTTTGCGGTACCAATTTGTAATAAGAGTGTTGTTGTCTCGAATGATGATCGTGTCAAGGAAGGGAATGGTAAGGTTTTTTTCGATTTCGTGGGTGAAATGTAGTCGAGGGTGATACTTGTTAAAAACATCGAGAATCGTGCCAATTTCAGATGTGGGAGCAATCATAAATATATCGTCCACATATCTGTAAAAAACAGGAATAGAGAACTTAAAGCGTTGTAAGCAATGTGTTTCGAGGTCGTCTATGACGATATCAGCAAGAATAGGGGATAACCCCACAACATCACTTCAAAACAAAATGAATGATCTAATTAAAACATGGAAAACTAATTTAATCATAGACGAACAAACTTATAAAACATTGCGTTACACCAATGGAAACCTCCCGAGATGCTATGGACTGCCGAAGATTCATAAAAGCGGCTTTCCACTTCGCATCATCGTATCGGCATCTGGGAGTCCGCTATACAATGTTGCCAAGTTCCTACACGAAATACTCGAAAAATCCGTTCCTAAGCCCAAATCACATATCAAAGACAGTTGGACCCTTGCCAAAAATATCAAAAACATGCACATTGACTCTAATCAAATTCTTCTTTCCCTTGATGTCACCGCACTTTATAACAACGTTCCTAAGGAGTTAGTATTTCAAGCTATTGAAACCCGTTGGGATCATATTTCAAAGATGACCAAATTTAATTTACAACAATTCTTTTTGCCATTGACACAGTGCTTTCCTCTACGAGTTTTGGTTTTGGGGGGTCCTTTTATGAACAAATCTTCGGCAGTCCCATGGGATCTCCGTTATCCCCTATTCTTGCTGATATCGTCATGGACGACCTCGAAACACATTGCTTACAACGCTTTAAGTTCTCTATTCCTGTTTTTTACAGATATGTGGACGATATATTTATGATTGCTCCCACATCTGAAATTGGCACGATTCTCGATGTTTTTAACAAGTATCACCCTCGACTACATTTCACCCACGAAATCGAAAAAAACCTTACCATTCCCTTCCTTGACACGATCATCATTCGAGACAACAACACTCTTATTACAAATTGGTACCGCAAACCTACCTTTTCCGGAAGATATCTTAACTTCTTTTCTAATCATCCTCTCAAGTATAAGAAAAATACTATTACGAACCTTGTAGATAGAGCGATTTTACTTTCCGCCGAGAGATTCCACCAAAACAATATTATATTTATCAAAGAAATTTTGCGCAATAATCTTTACCCTAAAGACTTTATAAACCATCATATTAATAAAAGACTCAAGGAGCTACAGCACAGACATAATAACACTTATGACAATTTTGCTTTCGATGCGAATAACTGCATTGTCATTCCATTTTCTAAAGAAGTTGGAATAAACATTGAACGCATTCTAACGAATGCCAATCTTAAAGTGTTGTATTCTATCTTTAATAAATTGGATGTTATTATAAAGAAGGGTAAAGATAATCTGTGTGTGCTTAAACACACTGAAATTGTCTACGAGATTAACTGTTTAAATTGTAATGCGAGCTACATAGGGCAAACGAAACGACATCTGATTACCCGATTAAAAGAACACCAGAATGATGTCAAAAAACCCACAGCAAATCATTCTGTTGTCAGTAAGCATAGGTTATCTCACGACCATGAATTTGACTGGAACAATCCTACCATTCTTCATATGGAAACACACAGGAAAAAAAGGGAGATTGCGGAAATGCTTTTCATCAAGAAATGCAATTTCGCAATCAACTCCCAAAGAGACACGGAAAATTTGACTTCAATATATGACGGACTCCTTAATATTTTATAATTTACAATTTTTACTTTCTCTTGACACAACCTTCTCTTATTTATTATTTTCATTTTAAACCATTGACCCGATTTCTCTATTTTAGATTTATTTAATATTTTATAATTCATATCTTTTATTTTTACCTTATACAACCTTCTCTTATTTATTATTTATATTTTAGACTATTGACCTCGTTTCTCTACTTATACATTTGAGTTGTGTCCTTTTTAATTTATGTATTTATTAAAATTTTGTAACGTATGTCACATTGTCGGACTCAATCTTGCTCAGTCCTTTCTTTTCCGTCACCAACAACAGACGTATTTTATAAGTAACGAAATCGATACCGATTCATGGTCATCTATATTATTTATCTGTATTCATTTTTTATCGGACTGCTATTTATGTAAGTTTTTATTTTGATTTGTATAATTTTGCGCCTTTAAACGATTATTGTAGTTCCTTCACATCATATTTGTAGATATATTTGAAGAGGACCTAAATCACAGGTCGAAACGTAATAAACGTCATTTTACATATCACTGGTGCCAGTTTTGGAGTCAGTCATTACCTTCTACTTTTATTTTTGTTTTTATTCATATTTATATTTTTTTTGTGTACTCTAATTATTATTTTGATGTCTTTCTCGTCTTGAGAAGTTAAAATACAAAAATGTTTAAGTGTTAAAAAAAATTTACAATGCACTTTTTTAAAAATTTGAAAAACGTTTTATTAATTAGTAATCAGCTCATGCAGAAAGATATACGTTTTGTTTCATCGAAAGATCAGTGAAGATATCGATAGCCGATATAATTTGAATATTAAATGCACACACTACATTTTCGTGCATTGTTGCTGAAATGACGAAGCAAGATATTATTTGTACTAAAAACCTTAAAGGCAATGAATGCAAAAATGATTCCAGATAATATATTTCCGATAAACACTTATTTAAAAAAAACATTTTCTTAAGGAATTTTAAAGAATTAAACATGAGAATTCTAATAGAGAAAATAATTTTGTTTACTTTTACTTTTGATATTAATTCTTGACAGAATTTAAAAACTTTTAGGAGAAACATTTCTTCTTTTATTTCTTTTTGAATATAAAAAAATATATCTATATCTTTGCTTTTAGGTACCTATGAACGAAACAGACTTTAACATACTATGGATGGGAAATCATCCGAAGCCGGATATTTTACGGAATTTGATGCCTTATCAAAAAATAAACCATTTTCCTAGGTAAAAAATACATTATCGAAATATTATACAATTTATGTAATTGAAGATGATACTTCACAAATGTTATATAATAGATTCAGATAATAACAAATTCTTTGAATGATTTGGAAATTTATTTAAATCTTCGTAGAACATAATAAGATATTGATTCGATCTTCTTTAAAAATCTTATTTTTTAGGTCTTATGAAATTACTCGTAAGGATCGTCTCTACAAAAATATCGAGGCTATGCAAAGGAGTAAGGGCCTTCGAAATCTCGATTTTATACCTCAGACATTTCTACTGCCTACTGAAGCCAGAGAATTGATTTCAGCACATTTCAGATATAGAGGGCCATGGATTGTCAAGCCTAAAGCCAGTTCACGAGGCCGTGGCATTTATATTGTCAATAATGTAAGGACATTTAATATTTATAATATTGCGATTTTAATATGTGATGCATCAGTTATTTAAACTTTCGCTAAGTAAAAGCGTTAACTAAAAGCAGTTTTATATAGATATTGATAGATTTTGTTAATAGAAGTTGTTTATAATAGATGTGTTATGTGTCTTTCTGGAGATACCGTCGTGCCATTTTTTACAATTTTATAAAACATAGATTTAAATACAAAAGCTGTGTCGGATTCATGTCTCGTTTCCTGAGAAATTTCAGTTATATCGACCATTAGTCATCGTTCGCTATCTTTGTGTCGATCCGATACAAGGTAAACGCGTGAGTCCTCGAGTGTTATTTTCATTCCGTTTTTCTATTAATTTTCTTCAGATCACCTTTGTTACTGTTATGAATTTCAAAAACAGCCAATCCGCTAATTCCCCGTATTTCCCATCGATTTCGTCGAAATCGCTGTTAGCAATAAAGTTTTAGTGAAATCATCTTCAAGACGGACTTAAAATTATTTCATTTACCAGCCGACAATTTACCGCCTTGATTTGAGAGTCCTTTTTACAAGGCTGAACCGGCCTACCTCGTGCTAATCGCGAGAGATACGTGCACACACAAAAACATATTTAATAAATTTTTAATTATTTATATATATATTTAATATATACAATATTTTATAAATATATTAATTATTAATTAATATTTATATTAATATTTTAGTAACATACATATTTAGTTTTACCAAATTTATATATTATTTATATTAATATCTTACAAGGAAACGGTCAGAAGTCCTCCTCCGATTTTGATGAGCTTTTAATATGTTATTCTCCAGATCAAAATAGGGAGACGTTTTTTTTATACGTGCAAAAATGTATTGAACTGTCAAAATTATCACATGAATTTTATCATAAATGGATAAATGGCTGATTTATTCGGTGCAAGACAAGAATATGTATTTTTAACTTGCTTATTTATTATTAAATTAATATTAATGAAATAAAAAGAATCATTATAAACATTTATGTATTAATATTTATTTTGAAATACAAATGATGAGAAAAACTATACTACAGTAAAACAACACGGAAATCTTGAAATCAGCTGATGACATACAGTGCTAGACAAAATAAATCATACACTTTTTAATAAATTGAATTTATTAGTGTAACTATTTTTTTAATAAGCAAATAAATAATTAGATAGAAGAAAATGAAAGCATTTCAAGGTACTTAAATAATGAAAATATAAAATAGTAAAAATTGTGCTCAATTTTTTTGTAAAAAATTTATTATTCAATATTGTTACATTTTGTCCTGGACAAAATAAATCATACACTTTTAGAAGTAATAGTTAACAAACAAATGAAGTTAATTTTGCTGATGATGCTTAATATTTGGTTTGACCGCCTTTAGCTTTTAGTACTACTTCCAATCGACGGGGCATACTCTAGACTAATTTCTTCAAGTATTCTGTATCAATTTCCTCCCAGGCTTCCTGAAGTGCTGCATAGTACGATGTTAGATTGTTACTTACGTTCATTTTATTGACTTTCCCATCTAAATAAGCCCACAAATTTTCAATGGGATTTAAATCTGGTGATTGAGGTGGCCATTCAAACAGTTTTATTTTATTAAATTTGAAAAAGGCAGTGGTTTTCTTCGCCTTATGCTTTGGGTCATTATCTTGTTGAAAGATGAAGTTATTTTCTAAACCCAATTTTAAAAGAGATTCTTCCAAATTCTCGCACAATATATCGATATATCTTCTGCTGTCATACCTTCAATTCGAGCCAAATTACCGATACCACACCATGCAAAGCACCCCCATATCATGACATTACCACTTCCATGTTTTACAGTCTTCTGAATATTAACTTCTTTGAGAACCTCATCAGATTTGTTCTAGATCGCCGTTTTAGCCCGAATAACTCAAACTTGCTCTCATCAGACCATAATACTTGTTTCCAAAAGTCTAGAGGCATTTTCACGTACTTCTTGGCAAACTAACAAATTCATTTTATTGAAAGGTGTATGATTTATTTTGTCCAGCATTGTATATAATTTCTGATCTAAGTTTATTTAAGTTAAAGTATTAAACATTGCATTAAAAATGAATAATTTTATTTTTAATAAAAGTAAAATTGTCTTTTTAGTATGTATTATTCTGTTATTATTAGCACTAAATTAATTATCATTACTTGAATTATTAGGTTTATCCAATCGTTTTATCGAGTTTTTTCAAATAATATTGCAATATCGTTTAATCTTTAATTTGATAATGAATAAATTATCAATTATGAAAAGTGTTTTTTTACCAATACATTATTTTATTTTGTAAACGCAAAAGTAATTAGTTTTATATTCATCTGTACTTTTATTGTTAGAAACGTTGTAAATACAAGATATTATATAGCCAGTTTGTCATCAATATCCTTCTTTTTGGATTTTACTATTAGGATCATCATCTATTTATGAAATAAAATTCATATGACAGTTTTGACAGTTCGATACATATCACATTTCATCAAAGTTGATACTTTCCTTTCCTTCCCTTTATTCTGTTATTATTACATTTAAATAATAATTCATGCTAAATATAGTAATAAATAATGAAAAGATAAGAGCAATTACAACGCAGACAATACGTATGCAAAATTATATTAATTTCGACAATAGAATTGACACGCCGATTACGTTGATACGAAAATACACCTTCACTGTGGTATGTGATATGAGTGTACGAATTTTGGACAAGATTTGATTGAACAACTTTGAACACTTTTCATGTAAACGCTATTATAATCTCAGCAGTTTGGTATTAGGATTTTCGTCTCAAAATGATCTCAGAACTTTGCCATTGGCATGTTTGATCTGGAACACTTTGAATAATTGGTCACTTTAATTTGAAATATATTATAGTAATATATACTTAGATACAAGGTGTATCAGAACTAGCGGAAAAGTTTTTAATTCACAGATTCTTCATGAAATTCTAAGCGGAAAAGCTCTTTACAAAAAAGTGATCCGATGAATAGAATTGGAATGGTGAGGCATTGAAGTTGACGTATGGGAACGCATGAAATTCGCGTGGTCATCGCTTATGACTCGTCGTGTACCGCGGCGATGTGTGTCTCTCATTACTCTACATTATTCTGCTAGTAATATGAATTAATTAGTAATCAATCTTACTAATAACGATATGTATATTTATTAATATTTATCTTTATTAATTAATAATTATATCAATATAATTAATAATTAATAAAGATACATTAATAATAATATATATATATATATATATATACACATACATACATACATATATACAGAGTGAGCCATTTTAACTTACGAGGGAAGGTTTCGGAAGCATCCCCCTCCGATTTTGATGAGCTTCTATTATGTTGTTCTCCAGATCAAAATAAGGGACACGTTTTTTTTTATACGTGCCCATACGGCCTTTTAGGGGGTGAAACACCCTTTTGAAAAAAATCGGTTTTTCTCTTTCGGAGCGAATATCTCCGAAACTAAGAAAGATAGAACAAAAATTCAAACTGGGTATTAAATGGCTTGATGAGTACTATAAAATAATGTGAAAAAATTTTTTATTTTTTTATTTTTCAAAAAACCTTGCTCCTCTAACTTTTTTTTCAAAATTTTGAATTTTTGTTTTCACCAAATTAAAGGTTATTTTTTTACGAATTCATCCATGTATATTAAAGTTATGTTGCATAATATCATTTTCGAGAATTAATTATAAACGCCTCCGTACATACACTATTGTGTCAGTCCATGAGCTCGATTCTTCGCGCAACGCATTTTTCTGTCAGATGTTAACGAATACACTTGGAGAACATATTCATATCTAATCACGGAAGTTTTCATCACATACAGTTTGAGCACTTATATAAAATTTAAAACAAGTTTAAAGCTCTATAAGACGAATAATTTTATTGTTGGAGGAAGTATAAAATGCTGTCGCTTTGCGAGCATTACTTTAATATGTAACATCGTGCATTTTATCGTGTACCCTTAATTAAATTGTATGAACTATTAATCGCGGTTTTATATAAGACGGATTGATATACTGGGTGTCCCATGTAACCTGACAAATCGAAATAACTAAAAAAATACGCATTAGACGACATAATATCCAAAATAAAAGTTGTTCCTGTCGAAGAGCGTCGTCGAATGATACCAAAATTGACCCTGCCCCCGCTTCCCTGGGGGTAAGGTGGGGGGCAACTTTTAAATCTCAAACGGAAACCCCCATTTTTTATTGCAGATTCGGATTCTCCATAAAAAAATAAGTAAGTTTTATTCGAAACATTTTTTTTGATTCGTGACAGATGGCGCTGTAAACGATGAAATAGAAAGATAGTGGGGGTAACGAAAGATTGAGACTGGGCATTGGATAACAATTTTTAAGAAATTATTCGACACTTGCCTCTCTACTTACAAGGGGAACACCAGAATTAGCTCCCTCCGATTTGGTTGAATTTTATATAAAGTAGAGAGGCAAGTGTCGAATAATCTTGTTGCAACTGAAGTCCGCACCTACACAATTATGAGCACAGACCATAGAGAACCGCCGAAATGGATTATCTTACTATAGAAGAAAAAATTGAAATGGTTTACATTTACGGCGAAAGTGGGAGAAATTTTGATGATGCAGTCAATCTTTATGCTGAGCGTTTTCCTGACAAAGTACGATCACGGTCTTCTTTTGTTCGAGTTATTAAACAGTTTTCTACTGAAGGGAGTGTAAAGCAGAAAAAAAGAACGCGTGCAGCTACTGTTTGTGGAGAAAACAATCAAGTAGCAGTCCTAGCTGCTGCAGCTCATAATCCACATGCGAGCACACGAGAAATATCACACCAATCAGGAATTTCTCGTATGAGTGTTTGGAGAATACTGAAGCTACACAAATTTCATCCTTATCATGTGTCCATGCATCAGGAATTAGAAGGCAATGATTTCCAAAACCGATTAACGTTTTGTCACTGGGCAGTTCATCAAATACAAACAAACCAGAATTTTTTTGCCCGTGTACTGTTCTCCGATGAGTCAACATTTACAAACCACGGTGAAGTTAATCGCCATAACATGCATTATTGGAGTGAAGAGAACCCACACTGGATTCGAGAAGTAAACCATCAGCGTCCTTGGTCGGTTAATGTTTGGTGTGGAATAATTGGCGATAAACTTATCAGTCCATATTTTATTGATGGTACTTTGAATGGCGAAAAATACAAAAACCTGCTTGAAAACGAACTACCAGGATTACTTGAAGACCTGAGCATCGAATTGCGACAAAACATGTGGTTTCAACATGATGGTTGTCCAGCACATTATTCGTTAGCAGCACGCGAAGTATTAAATCGAGTTTACTGTAATCGCTGGATCGGTAGAGAAGGTACGGTGAATTGGCCAGCCAGATCGCCTGACCTTACCTCGCCAGATTTCTTTTTATGGGGTTACCTAAAAGATGTTTTTAAAGAAACGCCTACTACCCGCGAAAATATGATGCAACGAATAAGGGATGCTTGCGCCGCAATTACACCAGACATGCTTTTAAGATGCGTGCAGGCATTTGCAGCACGAGTCAACAAGTGCATCGAAGTTGGCGGTCATCAATTTGAACATTTAATTTAATCGAATGGTGAGATGCAAGGGAACTCACCGAAAACAAGCACCCCGAAGGTGAGAGGCGAGGGGACTCACCGAAAACAAGCACCCCGAAGGTGAGAGGCGAGGGGACTCACCGAAAACAAGCACCCCGAAGGTGAGAGGCGAGGGGACTCACCGAAAACAAGCACCCCGAAGGTGAGAGGCAAGGGGACTCACCGAAAACAAGCACCCCGAAGGTGAGAGGCAAGGGGACTCACCGAAAACAAGTACCCCGAAGGTGAGAGGCGAGGGGACTCACCGAAAACAAGCACCCCGAAGGTGAGAGGCAAGGGGACTCACCGAAAACAAGCACCCCAAAAGTGAGAGGCGAGGGGACTCACCGAAAACAAGCACCCCGAAGGTGAGAGGCAAGGGGACTCACCGAAAACAAGTACCCCGAAGGTGAGAGGCGAGGGGACTCACCGAAAACAAGCACCCCGAAGGTGAGAGGCAAGGGGACTCACCGAAAACAAGCACCCCAAAAGTGAGAGGCGAGGGGACTCACCGAAAACAAGCACCCCGAAGGTGAGAGGCAAGGGGACTCACCGAAAACAAGTACCCCGAAGGTGAGAGGCGAGGGGACTCACCGAAAACAAGCACCCCGAAGGTGAGAGGCAAGGGGACTCACCGAAAACAAGCACCCCAAAAGTGAGAGGCGAGGGGACTCACCGAAAACAAGTACCCCGAAGGTGAGAGGCGAGGGGACTCACCGAAAACAAGCACCCCGAAGGTGAGAGGCAATGAAACTCACCGAAAACAAGTACCCCGAAGGTGAGAGGCGAGGGGACTCACCGAAAACAAGCACCCCGAAGGTGAGAGGCAAGGGGACTCACCGAAAACAAGTACCCCGAAGGTGAGAGGCGAGGGGACTCACCGAAAACAAGCACCCCGAAGGTGAGAGGCGAGAGGAGTTTGATTCGTTAGGTACTTTCCTCAAAAATTGTTATAAAAATTACTAAAATTTTCTTAAAAATTGTTATCCAATGCCCAGTCTCAATCTTTCGTTACCCCCACTATCTTTCTATTTCATCGTTTACAGCGCCATCTGTCACGAATCAAAAAAAATGTTTCGAATAAAACTTACTTATTTTTTTATGGAGAATTCGAATCTGCAATAAAAAATGGGGGTTCCCGTTTGAGATTTAAAAGTTGCCCCCCACCCTACCCCCAGGGGAGCGGGGGCAGGGTCAATTTTGGTATCATTCGACGACGCTCTTCGACAGGAACAACTTTTATTTTGGATATTATGTCGTCCAATGCGTATTTTTTTAGTTATTTCGATTTGTCAGGTTACATGAGACACCCTGTATATATATAGGGTGTAACAAAATCAAACGCCAATACTGATAGGGTAGGTAGGGAATGGGGTGGAGATGGGAATGAGATAGGACACCTCTGTCCGATCATGCACCCCCACGGAGATACAGAGGGTGGAAGTAGTACGAATCCGCGGCGCGCTATGACAAGCCGCTTGTCGGTGAGGCGAGCGCGCGAGTAGTGGTGTTGTCTCCACTAGCTTCACCGACAAGCGGCTTGTCATAGCGCGCCGCGGATTCGTACTACTTCCACCCTTTGTATCTCCGCGGGGGTGCATGATCGGACAGAAGTGTCCTATCTCATTCCCATCTCCACCCCATTCCCTACCTACCCTATCAGTATTGGCATTTGATTTTGTTACACCCTGTATATATACAGGGTGTCCGGAAACTCGCCTGCGCCACTTCTGGAGATGATTCAGAGTCCAAAAAGAAGCAACAAAAGTTATATAAACATAGGTCCGGAAATGAATTGTTTCCAAGTTATAACCACTTTTATGTTAAAAAAATCGTAATTTAGTTTTCATAATCACAATCAAAATAATCATATTTCTGCATGGCTTTTAAACAAAAATAACTTTATTTCGAACTATTTAGGCGTTACTCAAGATGCACCACGTGGAGATATAGTTTGCTTGATATCCCTCTTTCAAAAATTTGATAGGAGAATAAGGGCCTGCATTCATGCTGAAGGCGGTCATTTTGAACATTTTATTTAAATACTTGTTTAAATTTATCCTTGTGTTTGAAAATAATGTAATTGTATTAACAAATATCAAAAAATTAAAAAAAGTTAAAAATTTGAAAATAAATTCATAAAAATGTTTAATCGTAAAAAAAATTTTTGAAAGAGGGATATCAAGCAAACTATATCTCCACGTGGTGCATCTTGAGTAACGCCTAAATAGTTCGAAATAAAGTTATTTTTTTAAAAGCCATGCAGAAATATGATTATTTTGATGTAATTATGAAAACTAAATTACGATTTTTTAAATATAAAAGTGGTTATAACTTGGAAACAATTCATTTCCGGACCTATATTTATATAACTTTTGTTACTTCTTTTTGGACTCTGAATCATCTTCAGAAGTGGCGCAGGCGAGTTTCCGGACACCCTGTATATATATTACAATAGATATTAAGAAGTTCAAAATTCTAAGTGTGGTGTACCTCATCAATTAAAGGTATTTTATTAATAGAATTTAACATTGTGCTGTGAGTGTTTTTATTATGTTAATTATTATTAATTGTTTTATTTTATCCTTTTTGTGAACAGTTTCCTCCTTCTTTGTTAAAATGTAGAGAATGTAAGGAAAAAATTCCAGTCGCTGCTTTAAACTACTTACGTAAAAGATAAAATAAAAAAGTGTGAAAATTTTAGAATTGTAACATATTTTTAATTTATAGGTCATTAATAAGAAAAGAAGGGGAAAAGGGTAAAGGATTAATAAACGTATGATATTGTTGTGCCTGAACCAGCATTCGTACCAGGACTCGTATCCGTTAATTCATAAATTTCTAGAAGATACCATCAACTATCGTAGTCTGACTTCTAAAAAGATATGCTGTACTTTATTAATTAAATAAATTTTGAGTCGATTTACACCCATCTTAAATTAATATGCGTGACAAGCCTTGCTCATAATCGTGTCGAATTTCCGATCTATCGACACTTTAATTTGGAACTGACGATTTGCTTTATTCTCTTCTTTATTTTTTCTTGGTCACAAAGCTCTGTCTTCAAGTCAATTGTCTTCTAATTTTGTTATGCGCTGTTTTTATTTTAAGAGAGATTATCGATCCGGACTTTCTGGTTATCGATTGTATCAAATCTTTTATCCTATATATATATATTTATCCTATACATTTTCATAATCTCTCCTTGATCGATTTCGACATTTAACTCCGTAACCTTATTTACTTTCAACATTTCTTCTTACAACAATATTCATTTTCTTAAATCATATATAATAATAATAATTATTATTATTTATTTTGTGGGCTACAGAAGGAGGTAAATATTCGGATTAACGGACCACCCTTCAATGACCTTGACCTTGACATATATTGTCGAGGTCATCCCCCTGAGTGACCTTCTGAAGGTTTTAGCCGTCGCTCGTTTTTTATTAAAAAGTTATTAACAAAAAAAGATTTGAAAAATAGTGAATTGGAACACACACACGCACACACACACACACACACCAACCTTGACATATGTTGTCAAGGCCATCCTCCTGAGTGACCTTCGGAAGGTTTTAGCCCTCGGCCACTACTCGTTAAAAAGTTATGAACAAAAGAAGTTTGAAAATTTGGCACTTATTTTCAATACACATTTACACATTTACCGCCAATGATCAATGAACAAAAGAACTTTTACGACATTGTGTGTGTATATGGCATTCCTACTATTGTTAATATTTCTATGACTTTGAAACGGAATCCGAAAGTAAACTAATATACGATAGATTTTCGTACAGATAACATTCTGATAATCTATCTTAAAATGAAACCTCACTTCGCATTGAAAAGTGTACGCGTGGAGGCAGTGTGTTCCGCCCCCCCTACGGGGGGGCTCCACTATCGAAAAACTACACACATAGGTGTGGGTGGAACTTGCTTCGTGTAGAAAGTTTCCACCATGTGTGTAGTTTTTCGATAGTGGAGCCCCCCCCCTAGGGGGGGCGGAACACACTGCCTCCACGCGTACACTTTTCAATGCGAAGTGAGGTTTCATTTTAAGAGATTTCATTTTAAATAGATTATCAGAATGTTATCTGTACGAAAATCTATCGTATATTAGTTTACTTTCGGATTCCGTTTCAAAGTCATAGAAATATTAACAATAGTAGGAATGCCATATACACACACAATGTCGTGAAAGTTCTTTTGTTCATTGATCATTGGCGGTAAATGTGTAAATGTGTATTCGAAATAAGTGCCAAATTTTTCAAACTTCTTTTGTTCATAACTTTTTAACGAGTAGTGACCGAGGGCTAAAACCTTCCGAAGGTCACTCAGGAGGATGACCTTGACAACATATGTCAAGGTTGGGTGTGTGTGTGTGTGCGTGTGGATGTGTTCCAATTCGCTATTTTTCAAATCTTTTTTTGTTAATAACTTTTTAATAAAAAACGAGCGACGGCTAAAACCTTCAGAAGGTCACTCAGGAGGATGACCTTGACAACATATGTCAAGGTCAAGGTCATTGAAGGGTGGTCCGTTAATCCGATTTACCCAGAAGGACTCCCGCTCCTTTTACAACAAATCACATCTCTCTCCTTTCTGCCGCTCGTTTCCCCAATTCCTATCCTCTCTCTCCTCTCGCATCCTACCGCTTATGCACGCCACACGCACTTATATCCCGTCACCGCCAGCCTCCCTCGCTCCTCGCCTTACTGCAAACATTCACTCCTTTCACGCGATCCTTTTATTTTCTTATTCTTATCATTATTTTCTTAAATAATATCTCATATATATTTTATGTTTATATTTTTCATGTATGCTTTTTATTACTTTATTAATTTTATAAGTACAATTAAGAAACTCTATAACATAATTACAATTAATGAAATTACATGTGTTATAGTATATATATTTGTATAACGATATAACAATTGTGTAACAATATAATATTACAATAAAGTTAATAATAATATAAATATTTAATATTTATATTATTAATATTTAATATTTATATTATTAAGGGTCAAATTTATAACACATATGATGATTATGAAGGAAATGTTGTACAAAGAGACTTTTTACCCTATGCGCAAGTAACTATAGCAATGCTACGGCAAACATCGTATGTCGGTTTAACATTCTTCTTAAAGCAAAAATCACTGGCGTTTCAAATTGTGCTGATCTCTCTTCTATATACTTTTATACTATGTTTATTTAAATAAATCTTTAAATTTTGGTGATGAAAATTGGAAGTATGTTAATGATTGTAATTTTTAAATAACATCTCGTGATTGAAGTTTAACTTCTAAATCTAGAAGCATGACAATGTCTGAAAAGTATTTTATAAAATTTTTCCATAAACGAAAACCGTATACATCTAATGGTTGTCTTTGACCCGTTGTCCCTGCTGGTATAGTTAGAAAAACAGAATCTTCTGCAGATTCTGGTTTACTTCTTGCAATTACGTCTGGGCAATGTCCAGTTCAAGAATCCAATAATAAAACTGATTAGGACCAACGTTTGAAAAATAAACTTCTTTTAACCAAATCTCAAAATGATGTGATGTTAATTTTCCAGATTTTGAGGCCATAGCAAAAATATTCTTCTCTCTAAACATTATTTCTTGTACTCTCGGATCGAATGATCCAGTAGGTTCTTTTAAAACAATAAAAAGAGGTGATAATAATCTACCATCGGCTGATAGTTGGTTGTATAGTGTAGCTATGTGTAGTTGCCGATATTGATTGCGCTGTGCACTCTACCTTTTTTTGTACACAACACACCTTCAACTGCTAAAGAACGACCACTATGTAATTCTAATTGAAAACCGCTTTGGTCTGAATTATAAATATTTTCAATTCCATAATGCATAATATGATATTTAACATTTTCGATGAACCTATTGTCTTCTGCTTCCAGATAATCTTTTGATTGTATAGTTTTTTTTGTAATAAATTTTGTGACTTTTCGGGAAACAATATTATGTGCCATTTTAAATCTATTTACCCATGACTTTGACGCTGTAAATCCTGGTACATTAATTTTCTGCTGTGCTTTGAGGTGCCATCGAACAATATCAATGTCGTGAATTATTATTGCTTTTTCAAGAGCTTCTTTGAATTTATTTAATGTGTATGATGAAATTTCTTTCAACTTCTGCAATCTAGATCCACCTTTGTTCACTTGCTCTTCCCATCTTCGTGATTGGCGTAGCGATGTAACTTTCCGAAATCGATGTTTCACAGTCCCAAACGATTTTGTTCTATCTGAATCGACAGATTTCCAAAACTCAACAGCACTTCTTTTGTATTCAATTGGAATATTATCATTTATACATATCATTTCCTTCACATAATACGTTGTTTCTTTATCTTCATTTCCTTTTTCGTCTGTTATTGCTTGTGTTTCTGATATGTCAAAGGAATTTTCAAAATCCAGAGAATCTTCTTCTTCAATCTCAAATTTTTTCTCGTACATTTGTTGTAGCATATTTTCTATTGCACTTCTTTTTCTTCATTAGTAAAAGGAGTTTGTGGATATTAAAAGGAGTTTGTGCATATTAAAAGTAGTGGCAGTAAACAGCAACATTATTACGTTTCTTGGATTGAATCGCATTTTGCCTTAAAAAATATGAATAATAAATATATAGATATACACATATATGTTCAAAGTATAGATAGTAATTATGTATATTAAAAAATAGTAAAATGTTTTATTATACTTGTTATATTTATAATAATAAATACATACCTATAAAACTGCAACGATTAATAGTTCACACAATTTAATTAAGAGTACACGATAAAATGTACGATGTTACGTGTGTACAATGTTATTAAACTAATGCTCTAAATGCGACGGCATTTTATACTTCCTGCAACGATAAAATTATTCGTCTTATTGACCTTTAAACTTGTTTTAAATTTTATACAAGTGCTCAAGCTGTATGTGATGAAAACTTCCGTGATTAGATATGAATATGTCCTCCAAGTGTATTCGTTAACATCTGATTACAGGAAAATGCGTTGCGCGAAGAATCGAGTGCATGGACGAACACAAATAGCGTATCTACGAAGACGTTTATAATTAATTCTCGAAAATGATATTACGTAACATAACTTTAATATATAATATATACATATAATATATACATGGATGAATTCATAAAAAAATAACCTTTAATTTGGTGAAAACAAAAATTCAAAATTTTGAAAAAAAAGTTAGAGGAGCAAGGTTTTTTGAAAAATAAAAAAATAAAACATTTTTTCATATTATTTTATAGTACTCATCAAGCCATTTAATACCCAGTTGAATTTTTGTTCCATCTTTCTTAGTTTCGGAGATATTCGCTCCGAAAAAGAAAAACCGATTTTTTTCAAAGGGGTGTTTCACCTTGTTCGCAAACGGACTAGGGGCTCCGCCAGAGCCTTGCTCACGCTGTAGTGCATCACCTATGTTGTATGGCCTGTGCAACATGGGTGGTGTAATGCAGCGATATTGCGGATGGAGAGTAGCGACAGTAATGTATGACACTTATCACATATAGGGTCTGTTCTTTTCAGCTGCACTGCTGAACTAGTGCAATAAGTTAGAGAAAATTTTACATAAAGTATAAAATATCTCGTAAAATATTCACTTTTCGATGACCTTACCTCAATACTTTTATGCACAGAATAATGAGAGGAATCAATTGGTGTAAAGAAAACACATAGTTGTTTTTAAAAAAATATATGTAATTGTTAATTACAAATTGCACATTTTTAACCCCTTTGAAAAAAATCGGTTTTTCTTTTTCGGAGCGAATATCTCCGAAACTAAGAAAGATGGAACAAAAATTCAACTGGGTATTAAATGGCTCTGGCCGAGCCCCTAGTCCGTTTGCGAACAAGGTGAAACACCCCTTTGAAAAAAATCGGTTTTTCTTTTTCGGAGCGAATATCTCCGAAACTAAGAAAGATGGAACAAAAATTCAACTGGGTATTAAATGGCTTGATGAGTACCTTTCCAAAACACTATAAATAAATGTTTTTTCGTTAAATATTTTCCGAGTTATAAGGCTTGAAATAATTTCTTAATTTTACATAAACTATAAAATATCTCGTAAAATATTCACTTTTCGATGATCTTACCTCAATACTTTTATGCACAGAATAATGAGAGAAATCAATTGGTGTAAAGAAAACACATAGTTGTTTTTAAGAAAAAATGTGCAATTTGTAATTAACAATTACATATATTTTTTTAAAAACAACTATGTGTTTTCTTTACACCAATTGATTCCTCTCATTATTCTGTGCATAAAAGTATTGAGGTAAGGTCATCGAAAAGTGAATATTTTACGAGATATTTTATAGTTTATGTAAAATTAAGAAATTATTTCAAGCCTTATAACTCGGAAAATATTTAACGAAAAAACATTTATTTATAGTGTTTTGGAAAGGTCTCGAGATAAGCTACAAGAATATGCAATAAAAAATAGGGGATGCCATTTTAAAAAATTGAGGTGACTTTCATGTGACTTTCAAATAATTCTTCAAGGTCAAACCAATGGTACCATCTTATGGTCCCCTCGAAACCAAACAACTTTTGTCTGAAAAATTTTTCTCTCCCGGGCTTGGTTTTCGAAATATTCGACTGGATGGATTAAAATGGTCCACCCTGTATATGTCTCATTCTAACTTATTGCACTAGCTCAGCAGTGCAGCTGAAAAAAACAGACCCATAGCTGTCACTGCTTTCCACACACGTTGCACGTGGGACTTATATCCCTTCATACATATTGTACATCTTAGCGCGAGCAGCGCCGCGCTCGCGCTGAGCGCGCTCAGCGTAAAACAGCGGCGCTCGGAATAAAAACATATTGAACCTTGCGGCCGTCCTCTAATTGTTTTTAACATTTTTCAGATCTTCCTGGGATGCTCCTTTTATGGCGTCATTTCCTCCCAAAGGAAATGACGACCGAGAAGAACATTCCAGAAAGGTGCAGTATAAAAGCGGATGCCGAATGGAGACGGTCGCCAATCTACGGAGCAATTCGAAGTACGACCCGCATTTCAATTTCGATAAATAATTCGCACGCAGCATAGAATAGTCGCTTGCTATTCTCGCGAACAATGTTTGTGAATATCTGAGTCGCTTGCTCAGATATTATCGCACGCGCTTTATTGGAGTTGCTTGCTCCACGAAAGAGTCGGTTCGGTTTGCATTCACCGCTTAACGTTTTCGGACTTGTCGCGCGCGTCTCACAGCGGACTCGCTTTGTCCGCGCCGTGTTCCGTATCGCGCACTGAATGTGCAAAACTTTGCAAATATCAAAAAACTGTGTACATAAACCTTTTATTAGTGACTTTGAAAACATACTTTATTGAACTGTTAAACTTGCAGTGTGTCAGTGTCACTTGTCAGTGTCTCTCTTTTGTGTGTGTGCGTGCTTGTTTCTCTCTCCCGCCTCACAAATCCGTTCCGCGCTGAACACACCCCCTAAAAGGCCGTATGGACACGTATAAAAAAAAACGTGTCCCTTATTTTGATCTGAAGAACAACATAATAGAAGCTCATCAAAATCGGAGGGGGATGCTTCCGAAACCTCCCTCGTAAGTTAAAATGACTCACTCTGTATATATGTATGTATGTATGTGTATATATATATATAATTATTATTAATGTATCTTTATTAATTATTAATTATATTGATATAATTATTAATTAATAAAGATAAATATTAATAAATATACATATCGTTATTAGTAAGATTGATTACTAATTAATTCATATTACTAGCAGAGTAATGTAGAGTAATGAGAGACACACATCGCCGCGGTACACGACGAGTCATAAGCGATGACCACGCGAATTTCATGCGTTCCCATACGTCAACTTCAATGCCTCACCATTCCAATTCTATTCATCGGATCACTTTTTTGTAAAGAGCTTTTCCGCTTAGAATTTCATGAAGAATCTGTGAATTAAAAACTTTTCCGCTAGTTCTGATACACCTTGTATCTAAGTATATATTACTATAATATATTTCAAATTAAAGTGACCAATTATTCAAAGTGTTCCAGATCAAACATGCCAATGGCAAAGTTCTGAGATCATTTTGAGACGAAAATCCTAATACCAAACTGCTGAGATTATAATAGCGTTTACATGAAAAGTGTTCAAAGTTGTTCAATCAAATCTTGTCCAAAATTCGTATGCTCATATCACATATCACAGTGAAGGTGTATTTTCGTATCAACGTAATCGACGTGTCAATTCTATTGTCGAAATTGATATAATTTTGCATACGTATTGTCTGCGTTGTAATTGTTCTTATCTTTTCATTATTTATTACTATATTTAGCATGAATTATTATTTAAATGTAATAATAACAGAATAAAGGGAAGGAAAGGAAAGTATCAACTTTATGAAATGTGATATGTATCGAACTGTCAAAACTGTCATATGAATTTTATTTCATAAATAGATGATGATCCTAATAGTAAAATCCAAAAAGAAGGATATTGATGAACTGACAAACTGGCTATATAATATCTTGTGTTTACAACGTTTCTAACAGTAAAAGTACAGATGAATATAAAACTAATTACTTTTGCGTTTACAAAATAGAATAATGTATTGGTAAAAAAACACTTTTCATAATTGATAATTTATTCATTATCAAATTAAAGATTAAACGATATTGCAATATTATTTGAAAAAACTCGATAAAACGATTGGATAAACCTAATAATTCAAGTAATGATAATTAATTTAGTTCTAATAATAACAGAATAATACATACTAAAAAGACAATTTTACTTTTATTAAAAATAAAATTATTCATTTTTAATGCAATGTTTAATACTTTAACTTAAATAAACTTAGATCAGAAATTATATATGTTATCGGCTGATTTTTCAAGATTTCCGTGTTGTTTTACTGTAGTACTGTAGTTTTTCTTATCATTTGTATTACAAAATTAATATTAATACATAAATGTTTATAATGATTATTTTTATTTCATTAATATTAATTTAATAATAAATAAGCAAGTTAAAAATACATATTCTTGTCTTGCACCGAATAAATCAGCCATTTATCCATTTATGATAAAATTCATGTGATAATTTTGACAGTTCAATACATTTCACAAAGTCAATATTCACGTCTTTTATTTTCAATTTTTTTCTCTGCACCCGGAGATCCAACGTCACATGTTATTCGTGCATAGCTGTTCGGCATACTCCTCCAAATACTCTGCCGCAACCTTAGCAACCGTAAACGCTGGGCCTTTTTGTCGAAATTTCGTTTTTTTTTTGATACCGCGGGGAAATCTTCATGGATGCGGAGGGGAGAGGAAATGTCGAACACCTATCGACTAAAATCACCACGACATCCTACTCAAGTATACCTGGTAAGCTCCTGGGTACGTATTCGTCTAGGGGCCGTCCATGCCAACATCTTCAGGGGAGCACGAGGTCTCCCCCAAACTTCTACTTTTATCATTTTTTTTCCTTAGCGGAATTGTAATCTGAATCAGAACAATCCCTGGAAATGCGGTTATATTCTTGTAATTTCTTAGTGGGATATAATACTCTGATAATACTCTGAATCAGAGCAACCCCTAAAAAAAGGGAATATGCCGGATGAGAAGAGTACTCGGGATTGATTTGTAATCACATTCCTTATATGCTATATGCCATCTTTCTCATCGAATTGCGCGAACACATGCTGATTCGCAGACTTCTATTAATTAAACAATAAACAATTAATACATTCTTGACCGTGAGTTACTAAATAGTAAGAAGTGAATTTTATCTTGCCTTTTACGGTCAAGCCTGGATATTTTTTGGCCAATTAATGATCTGCACAATCGTAGTACACAAATAAATACAAAGTGCGCGTCGACACTGTCGAACTTTAAACGCAAACGCATAATCACCAACTTAAAATCAATTCGATTTCAAATGTTGGTGTTAATAAGACTTTATTAATTAATTTCTCATTATTTATTGCTATCATAAGATGGTATAGGATTTTTCTATTGTGTTTAATTTAATTCATTCTATCCAGTCACGGTGGGTGTTACACTTATTATCAAACATCCTATGTATAATATGTATTTTTGTTATAACTTACTTTATGTAAGTTATAACTTGCTTTTTATAATTCTAATGTAAGCGCTTCTTACAATCACTTTTTATTAATGTATGATGATTTTGATCGATACCGATCCATGGACCTTTGGCTCCATCAATTCCTTCCTTCTGAAGTTTCACTAATTAGGATAGTCCGCTTTTCAATTTGCGCAGGTTGAATAATTATATTCCAACATTTATAACTCAAATCACAGATTATTTATTAGCGTTCATTACAAGAACAAAAACGAAGAAGCAAAGAAAAGAAGAAGACAAAAGAGTGCGCGTCGCTGTCAACCTATCTTACTAAACCATAAACGAACAATGAGATAGAGCGACGACAAATTGCATATTACAACACCCGCTCTCAATTTGTTAACTCAAGAAATTTGCATTAAAAAAAAAACAAACTTACTATCCTAATGAGTATTAGCAATAATTATCAAATTATCTTTGGCAAGTTTCACAGAGTGATTTAAAGAAATACTTATACATATTATATATAGGATGTTTGATAATAAGTGTAACACCCACCGTGGCTGGATAGAATGAATTAAATTAAATACAATAGAAAAATCCTATACCATCTTATGATAGCAATAAATAATGAGAAATTAATTAATAAAGTCTTATTAACACCAACATTTGAAATCGAATTGATTTTAAGTTGGTGATTATGCGTTTTAAGTTCGACAGTGTCGACGCGCACCTTGTATTTATTTGTGTACTACGATTGCGCAGATTATATACATTTTGTTCAAAATCAGGCTAGGGTACTAAATAATTGTCCACGTGCAAGTCACTCAAACACAACGTCGCTGCCTTTATTGCCATCAGCCCGCGCGCTCCTCCCTGCTCTACACCGCCAGCCCACGCGCACGCGCCGGTTGCGTTCAGAAACGCTTTAAGAAAAGGATGTCGGGGAGCGCCACCGATTTTCCCACATCCTCCCCCCTTAGGAGAAACTGACCAACGGTCTACAAAAAAAAAAATAAACTTATATAATTAAACATGTACATCTTGCGAGTCTAAGCGCTGTAACGCTCTGGTGTTTTTATTTCACGTCCACTCCGTGTTTTCCTAACAACCGTCTTACTTCCATCTGGAGTGACGTCATTATTCGATTTATCGTTTACAAAATCGTCTTCTTGTTCAAGTTCTTTGTCACGCATTTTTACGTTAATTTGTTCCTGGAGTGCGCTAGTTATTCCAGGCTCGGCTCGCGCTATCTCTAGAGGATAAATCCTCTGTATAGGTCTCTTCAGTGTGCCATTCTTTGTTTTTAAAATAACGACTCTTCCCATACCGTCGCGTCCTGGAATAACTTCGGTTACAAGCGCAAGAGGCCAATCTAATCGTTTCTTTGTGTCATCGCCGATTAAAACTATTTCACCGACCTTAACCTCGCGCGGAGCTTTCTTTCCCTTTCTCAGTAACAGCTGACCTAAGTATTCGGAGCGAAATCTTTTACGTAAATCTTCCAGAATTTTTTGTTTGTATCTGAATTTCTTATTCAATTTTACATTGCTTAACATGTCGCAATCCGGGGTGCCCCCCTCAGAGATTTCTTGAAGGAACATGGCCGGCGTCAACGGCTTCAAATCACATTGATCGTCAGACATGTACGTTAAAGGTCGTGTATTAATGAGAGCCTCGGTCTCACATAGGATTGTTGTAAGATTCTCAAACGATAGACTTGCCCTTCCTAAAACCTTGCGAAGTATCCTTTTCAAAACCCCTATTAGCCTTTCCCACCAGCCACCCCACCATGGAGCCGAGGGAGGGTTAAAATGCCACTCGATTTGTGAAACAGAACTGTGCTTGGCTATTCTTGCCCAATCTAAGTCTCTCAACGCTCTAGCGGTTCCTGTAAAGTTGGTGCCATTATCACTGTATACGCTTCGCGGTCGTCCTCGTTGTGCTACAAACCTACGGAAGCACTGTGTGAAACCTTCCACTGATAAGGACGAGGCCAATTCCAAATGCACGGCTCGGTACACAGCGCAAGTGAACATACCACTGATATATATGATATGGATAGGGCACGCTGTACTTTAGATATAGCTTAGACATGTGAGCAATAGAAGCTGGTGGATTTTGGTCCAAGATGGCGACGAGATAGCCGAAGTAGCCCGAATGCGTCTCGTATCTACCGAGTAGTAAGGAATTACCGCGATGGCACTTCTTTTCGTGGCACTTCGGTGTCATTCGTTAGTCTTCGATAGTCTTCGATAGAGCCGCCATCTTACGTAGACCAAATTCCACCAGCTTCAATTACTCACAAAAATTTCCCGCTATGCCCTATCCATATCATATATATCAGTGGAACATACAGATCCACCCCTTCCCCCCTTTTTTATAAATATCGGACCGGCGAAGTCTACTCCAACGATTTCAAATACCGCCGCGTCTCGAACACGATCGCGGGGTAGGGGAGGAGTCTCGCATTCTGCATGTTTAGCTTCTTGGCGTCTACATATCACACACTTTGCTATAATCCTTTTAATCAACCGACGCAGCGAGATGATCCAGAATCTTTCTCTAATATTACTCATCAATGTATTAGCTCCAACATGACCTGATCTTTCGTGTATTTCACGAACGAGCAAGTGCACAATTTCGTGTTGACCATCTAAGATAATGGGGCTCAAGAATTGTGGATCGTCGCTGCGATTAAAGATCTTTGTTTTCAAAACAAGCAGCCCATCATCACGTAAAAACGTCCTCAAAGATGCCAATTTTCCTTTATCTTTAAGCATGTCTTTCTGCAAATGTTTAAACAACTTGTTTTCAGCCAAACGCATCTCTTTGAAAGTTAAGCCAATTTCTTTAGTCTCGGGTTTTGTTTGATCATTCGCGTTTTGTCCCGATTTCTTTCTCGCGATCGCGTCTCTACAATTATTCACAAAACGTTGCATCCACGCGAAGAATCTAATCAACTTTGTATACGACGAAAATAAATCGCTAGCTTTGAAATTTGTATCGTCCAAGTTAATCATATGCACCGTAGCTGCTTTCTTTACCTCACTTCTCACCTCGTCTTCATTTACTTCTACCCTCGTCACGGGCCAATTCGATTCCGATTCGTGCAACCAGTGCGGCCCCAACCACCACTCGGACTCTTTCAATTGCGACGGCTTGCAACCCCGCGACGGAAGGTCCGCGGGGTTCATCTGGCTTGGTACATATCTCCAGTCTTTCGCACTACTAAGCGTTCTTATTTCGTTTACGCGATTCCACACAAACGTATTCCACTGCATGTCCCGTAACCACGCTAAAACTGTCGTTGAGTCCATCCAATACGTTACCTTTGTCACGTTCCGCGTTAGTGAGGTAACCACCGCGGAAGCAAGCCTAACTGCTATGGTGGCCGCCATCAATTCCAAACGTGGGATGGTAGCCTTTTTTGGTGCGACTCGCGACTTAGCGCTCAAAAGAGTGATTGAAATCGATTCTCCTTTGACGACTCGTGCGTAAACTACTGCCGCGTATGCGGAAGCGCTCGCGTCCCCAAAAACATGCAGTGTCACTTCTCCTTCTCCTAATCTGCGTGGAATCTCTACGTTATTCAAAATTGACAGATCCCGTAACCAGTAGAGAAAATCCTCTTTTCTTTTACCTTCAATTTCCGTATCCCACTCGAGTTTTTCCCCCCACAGTTCCTGGAGAAGTAACTTGGGTTGGAGAGATACTGGACACGTAACGCCAATGGGGTCGAACACGCGGTGAGTTACGGATAAAATCGTTCGCTTGGATATCCTTTCCGGGATCTCAATGTTCAGAACAGCCGGATTCACTGACAATGAATCTCTACGCTTGTTCCATAAAATACCCAAAACCAAGGACGATTCATTTTCTGACGAGTCCCCCGTAAATTCCCATCCGCGGAGGTCAAATCCTCCCGATCTCATGATATCAGTTGATTCACGAATAAACTTACCAAGTTCCTCTAGCGTGTCAACGCTCGCGACACAGTTATCCACGTAAAAGGACCTTTTTAGTTTGTCAACAGACCATTTACTCCAACCGGTATTGGCACCGCTTTCCGTCATCTCAAGTGCTTTGCTCAAAAGTAACGCAATTACCGCTGCGAGCAAAAAGGGGCTGCACGCGAGACCGAAAACTACGCGGCAATGCCGGAAAACCACTATGGCCTTATCTACTATCCAAAAAAATCGAAGGAAATCCCGATCGTGTTTATTGATTAATATTTGTAAAAAGGCTTTCCGAATGTCCGACATGACACCTATTTTCTCTTCTCTAAATCTATTCAAGGAACTGGGTATGATTTCTATTAAATTAGGTCCTTTTTCGAGGCATTGATTTAAGGACGGATAACCCTTTTCACATGCCGAAGCATCAAAAACCGGCCTAATTTTCGTCGTACCGTATGATTTTGTTACCGGTCGATGCGGCAAATAATGGGCAAACACTTCTATTTCTTCCTCAGGGACTTTCTCAATGATTCCTTCGGTTTCCCATTCCTTAAAAACATCGTCGTATGCCTCAAACAATTTTCGTCTCTCAAGATTCTCTACGCTTCTCATGAGTCGTGATCGAGCCATATCATAGTTAGTGGGAAGAGGCGCGTGATCTTCTACCCACGGTAGTCTAACCTCGAAACGTCCCGCTATATTTGCTTTAGCCGTTTTTATTAGAAAATCCATAGTCCGGTCGTCTCTAATAGATTTCTTTAACTTTTCTATTGGATCGGTAATTCCAAGAATATCAAGCCTCCAAAAATCGCTTAGATTGGCCTCTTTTACAAACATCGATGTAACCATAATCGCAGTATCGTTCCTATGGTAAGTATTAGGTAGTTTACCTATGACAGTCCATCCTAGAAGTGTTTCGAACGCGGTCAAACACGTCAAATCGTATTTTTTTCCCGTTAACAACTTTCCGGCTACATCTGCGCCAATCAACACGTCTATGTTCTCACTCGCATCGCCAATATCAGACAGATTAATATTTGCCCTACGTAATTCATCGATCCATGTATCGTGCTGAATTATCGGAACTGTATCGCAAATCGTTTTCTGACTCATAACCTTAAAGTTACATCTATACGTATCATTTAAGTTTTTCGTGCGCAACAAAAATACATCATGTTTTTCACTCTTCGATTTAACCCCGCCAAATAGTGAATGAGTGACCTCTTGCTGCCCGATTGACTTGTAATTTAAAACTTTCGCGATATCCGATCTAATATACGAACGCTGGGACGCCGTATCTATTACTGCTCTCACCACCCTTTCCCGCGTTTCCGAGTACAGACAAATACGAAGAGTTTGTAAACAAACCGCGGGCGTACCCGTAAATGAAGCAAGATTATTTTCTCTCTCGGCCTTTTTTACCGAGTCAACTTTATCTAAAGGTTCACGACCATCTCCTTCTTCGTTACGCGAGAGATTGTTACACATCAATAAAACGTGGTGACCCGCACACCAATCGCAACTAACTTTAACCTTGCACCGCCTCGAAATGTGACCCGTCCTTAAACAATTAAAACAAACATTAGCCTTTTTTACCCGTTCTTTGCGCTCATTCAAACTCATCTTACGCGCAGAAACACACGTACGACTCTCGTGATTCGCCTTACAGAAAATACACTCCGCGGCTTTGTCGTTTTTCGAGACTAAAAGTACGCTCGCGCTCGCAACATCTTTCGTCGACACAGCTTTTCCTTTTTGTCTACACGACTTATCTTGATCCGTTGTCCGAAGTCCGAATCCCATCACAGCCATGTCAATGCGTTCCTCATTTTCAACTTCCATTTGCAGAAACTTGAGGAGCTTGGAGAGTTGATCCGTCGTCTCATTCCCCGCGTCTGTTTCTGCGCCTTCTCGCTGTCCGCTGCGTTGCCACGCACGTAAGACGTCCTCGGGTAAGGCAGATTCGACCAATGGATACAGCATGGCCGCGCATTTATCGGTCGTCACACCCAAAGTTTCGAGCGCGCGCATGGAAGATTCCAGCTTGTCAAAAAGGCTTCCAAGAGACGGTTGCTTGCTTCCTTTCGCCGCATTCTGAAGAACAAGCCCAAGAAGTTCGCGTACATAAAATTCCACGACGACGTCGTCTCGGCCAAAACGATTTTTCAGAGACAAAATCGCCTTTCCGTAGTTAGCTCCTGTAGGCGGGAAGCTATTTACCAACTCGCTGGCTCTCGAATCTGGTACCATACTCTGCAGGAGATATTGAAATTTGTCTTCGTCTGTTATGCTCTGGTCATCGTGGAACTTCTTAAACTGGCTCCAGAAAGAAAGCCATTCCTTGACGCTCCCGTTGAACTTCGGTAGCTCTATTCTCGGAAGTCTCATTGTCTTAACATCGCGCCCCGAACATGCGATAGGGATGCTCGATACATGCTGCATCTCTCGTTCACTACTTAATCCATCCGCCATTTTTAATTTGGCCGTTAAGTAATTTACTTTATATATATCATCCGATTCCAATTCCTTCGTTACGACTTCATCACTTGCCTCGGATTCGAAGAGCTGTCTGTTAAACTGCGTGTGAATCGCATCCAACTCAGTTATTTTCGTTTCCACGAGCTGGAAAGCAACAGACTTTTCTTCTCGAGATCTGCCCTCTTTTTCCATGACTGCCAAAAAGGACGTGAACGCCTTCGTGAAAGTCATGCGTAATACGCGTCTTTGTTTCTTGATCAGATCCATGGTTCGAACACTTAACCTCGCGTCACCAAAAACCCAGGCAGCTCGACTTCACAAGCGTCTTTCTTTCTTCCGAACGACTTTGCACGCTTCCCGAAAAAACCCCCGTCCTGTCACGGTCGCCACTAATGTTCAAAATCAGGCTAGGGTACTAAATAATTGTCCACGTGCAAGTCACTCAAACACAACGTCGCTGCCTTTATTGCCATCAGCCCGCGCGCTCCTCCCTGCTCTACACCGCCAGCCCACGCGCACGCGCCGGTTGCGTTCAGAAACGCTTTAAGAAAAGGATGTCAGGGAGCGCCACCGATTTTCCCACACATTTAAAGAATTATAAATCACTTAAATTTAAACCTAAACTTTCTCTGAAAATACAAAACTTAGTTCCACCTAGTGGTTTAGTTAAAATATCAGCTATCTGATCATTTGTTAAAAGATATTTAACTTTAAATATTTCCTTTTTCTTAATTAAATCACAAATAAAATGATATTTAACATCCATTTCAAACGCTTATTAAAATTGTCAGATAACACAGCACGAATACAAGATTGATTATCTTCTAACAATGTTATCGGAAAATTAATTATTAAATTTAAATCTAATAGAATTTTTATAATCCAAAGTAAATCGCACATGAGAGTTCGCAAAGCGAAACAATTTCTGCTTCCGTAAAAGATAGAGCAACAGTGTTCTCTGTTTTCTAGTTGTCCAGTTGACTGTAGCTCCAAATAGTTTACCATACCATATTATAGTAATACCATAAATCTTGATGTTGACTTTCGGTCAAATGTATCTCCAGCCCAGTCCGCAACCCCGATTAATTCCTCCTTGAGTTTGGGATTTTTAGGATATAACAGAGCTAAGTTAGTAGTACCTTGAAGATATCATAAAATTCGCTTCCTTTCCAGAGACCGTGGGACATCCTTGAAACCTGCTAAATTTGTTAACAGATAGTGATAGGTCAGTATTGATGTATTCATCGACTCTTGATATATTCATTAGATACATAAGGCAACCAACTAATTCCTTAAAAGGCTTTATCAGTCATCAAAGATTCCTTCAAGATATCCTCATAGAAAAATTCCTCCTCCACAGGAGTTTTTACTGTTTTACTATTATTCATATTGAACTCTACTTAACAGATTTAAAATATACTGACATTGAGACAAATACATTCCTTGCGACTTCCTTTCTATTTTAATTCCTAGGAAAAACTTTAATTTACCTAAATCTGTCATTTTAAATTCTTTCATTAATTTTTCTTTAACTGTCTTCAAAGATTCTAAGTTATTGCCAGTAATAATAAAGTCATCTACGTAAAGCAAAAAATACATAGTTACGGTTCCTTTCCGGTAAATATATAAACATTCATCATTTTTAGATTGTTTAAACTCTAAATCTTTAACAAAGCTATCAAACCGAAAATTCCACTCTCTAGAAGCTTGCTTAAGCCCGTACAATGCTCTATTTAATTTACAGACTACGCCTCTATCTTTAATATCGAGACCATCGGGTAGCTTCATATAAGTATCTTCGTGCACATTTCCTTGTAAGAAGGCGTTCTTAACATCCATTTGATGAGCAATAAGATTTTTATAATTAATTACTGAAAGTAAAATTCTAACAGTAGTAATTTTAGCAGGTGCATAGGTTTCTTTATAATCGAGCCCTTTCTTTTGCGCACAACCTTTAATTACTAGTCTGGCTTTGTACCTCGAGGGATTTCCATCTTCATCCTTTTTTATCTTGAACGCCCATTTACTGTCAATGGCTTTCTTTCCTGTAGGCAGCAACGTCAAACTCTAAGTTTTGTTTTCAATCAGAGACGTAATTTCTTCTTGTATGGCTTGTATCCAAACTTCCTTGTCTTCTCTTTCCTCTATTTCATCATAGCTTTGTGGAACATTACCTACAAATTCTTCTGCAGACAAAGCTTAGACCATGTAATCTTCTTTTTCCTCGTTACTCTAACTTGACCATGAATTTGTAACAAAATCTTTTAATCGTTTAGAAATCCACTTCTTCTTTTTCCTCTTCCTAATTCATCGCTTTTATCTATATTTGTTGATTCATTTTGATTCTTTGATGTTCGTGGATTATCTTCCATGTAGTGTTCCGTTTGCAATTCAATTGTTCCAGTATCATTGTTCTCTAATTCTTTACAATCTTCTAAAGTTTCTTCCTTTTCTTCAATCAGTTCCTCTTGACAATCTTCATTATCTTCAAGGTGGGTTTCTTGATAAAATTCTTGTTCTTTTGTAAAAGTCTTTGATGTCTTTAGCTCATCAAAAACTACATCTCTTTCTGTTATCAGTTTGTTTTCTTCTAAGTCCCAAAGTCTATATCCATTAGAACAGTAACCCAACATTAAACATCTTTTAGATCATTTATCAAATTTTCCTTTTCTTATTTCTTTTGACACATGTAGATATACTAGACTTTCAAATAATTTGATCCTTTTAACGATTTGTCTCCATACCATTTTTCTGCAGGTACAGAATTTTTCAAAGCTATGGTAGGACATCTGTTAATTATGTAAATAGCACACATTACTGCCTCAGACCAGAAAGTCTTTTGTAGTCCTGATTCTAATAAAAGGCGTCTTACTTTTTCCATTATGTTCCTATTCATCCATTCTGCAACGCCGTTTTGTTCCGATGTATATCTTACAGTATATTCAAACTGGATTCCTCTTGATTGAAATTCTTCTTTGAGTTTATTCGAGATATATTCTCTGCCATTATCACATCTAAATCGATTGATTTTAAGATTGAAATATGCGGTCGCCATTGCCTGATATATTTTAAAGTTATACAATTATCAAAAAAGATTAATCAGCGAAATGATCCACATCAAGAGACAGACACATGCGATCAATTCCCAAAAAGATACCGAATTACTAAATAATGCGTACACAAGCCTCATTAATGATCTGTCGTTACTTCCCCTCCTCTGACACGCTTACGAAGTGTCAAAAATTGGTTTTATATTGGTCATTGACAGGATTACTCGTTTAAACTATAACTACATAACACGTATTTCTAATCGGTTCGATTATACCGCAACACGTGTGCAATTCGGATTTCAATCTAAGACAGGTATTACGACTAATTATCAATTTTTTCGTATTTCGCAAGTTACTGAAATTTTTTCATGTTAATGGGTGTTTTCAATACTGCGCTTCCGTTCCGTTTTTATAGTATTGTTTTATGACTTTACATTTTTCATTTTCTTAGAATACGATCTCCCATACATCACTGACAAAAATCTCAAACGTTGATGTTGTTTAGAGAAGAGGTGGCAGCATGTCTTTACCAACTGACCAACATATTCTCGCTGAAAAACGACGAATAAGTTCGTACCAATTGGTTTTATATTTTAGACTGTAACGCGGTTTGCGAGATCGTTGTGCGTCCATAATTTTGATTTCTCTTCTATTTTATCATGTTTTACCTTAATTTTATCATCGTGATCGGTGTGCGAGATGTTTTGCTGTTTTTAATCATATTTACTTTTATTTTTATTTTTATGTTATTTATTTATTTATTTAAACTCATGGAACATATATTTTGTATATTTTGAACAACGACGTTTTGTTTAATGCTTCTATTATTCATTGTTTTAAATGCTGGTGAAGACTCAATGTAGTCGAAACGTTCATTATTTCTACTTTTAATAAAGTCAAGTTTAAATTTCGATGTATTTTTAAACGACATCTTTGTGTTTGCTCGATCGTGAAACCTATATAGCCTTCTTATTTCCTTTTAATATTTTAAAGTATTTAAAGACCTCTTCTTTAGATTCCATTAAATAAATAACAGTAAAGTGAGTAGCGTCGTCAATAAATGAAATAACATATTGCATCATAGGACTTTGGATTTATCGGTCCCATGACGTTATTATGAACCAATTGTAAAGGTTTTGTAGTTTTGTTCCTTTGATTCTTATGAAGTAGTTTAACTTGCTTTCCTTCCATACAAATTTTACAAGGACTCAAATTAATCTTTCCTACTTGTATTCCATCTACTAGTTTTTTTAATTTTTGAATTTCACTGTAACTTAGATGTGCTAAACGTTTATGCCATAGTTCTGTGTTATCTACAATCTCACTACTTAAAATTCTTTCTTCCGTAGTAGTAATAGAAAAATTCATAAAGTTTTTTTGTTTTCTATAAGCTATAGCCGCAATGATATTTCCGTAATAGATTTTTCCCATTCCATCTTGAAAAATTATTTTAAAGCCTTTCATTTCCAATTTTCTTACCGATATTAGATTAGTTTCTAAATTCGGTACAATTAGAACATCGCTAATTATGATGTCATTGTACTGGCCGTTTACCCAAACTCTTACCTTTAAGTCACCTTCCTTTTTTGCGATCAAGTAGTTTCCTGACTTAGCCACCTTTATCTTAATAGGTACTTCCAATTTTCTAATGTTATACATCTTATTTTCCTGGGATGACAGATGCTCACTGGCTCTAGAATCCAAATAGCATTTTTCCTTTGAAGGTTTTCCATTTTCTTTCAAATTTTCACACGACAAAAAGGTGAAGGTTGGTTTGGACAATGACTTTTCCTGGGATTGATTTCCGCTATCCTTTACAACATGAGCTTGAGTGGCTATTAAAAGATTTGTAAGGCTGCTGCGGTTTATTGCATTGAGCTCTTTTGTGACCTGGCATACCACAATTATGACAAGTAAAAGTAAAAAACTTATTTCCTAATACATTGCCTTTCTACTGATATTTGAAATTTCCTTGACGGCTAGTGTTTTGATTCCTGAAATTTCCTTGCTGATTTCCTGAGTTCTTTAATTTAGTTTGAGCAGCAAATACTGAATTTGGCTGAACTTCGTTCTTTGGCTTCGGCTTCCTCGTTTCTCGTTTGGCTTCCTTATCAAATAATCTACCTTTAACAAAAGATAAAGTTAATTGATGTTGACTTACAGTTTTTATAGCTGTCATAACCGCATCATATTCAGATGGCATAGTTAATAACAGATGACAAATAATGTCATTTTCTTCCATGGTTGACCCTGATGACTTTAAGTCCCTCACAATTCGATCAAATTTTAGAATGTGATTTTCCAAACTTTCTTGCAATGGATTGAATTTCATGCATAGTAATTTCCTTTTTAGACGAATTTGATTTACAACACTTTTTCTTTCAAAAGACTGTTTCAGTGTTTCCCAAGTATCATATGCAGACGTTTTGTCCTTGATGTATTCAAGATGTGATTCTGCTATTTTCTGGATGATGAGGCTCTGCATCTCTTCGCTTCTGTATAACTTCCTTTGATTTTTCCTTCTGTGCTCTTACCTCAGATGAATCACCTTCAACAATTTGAAATGGAGCGAGAATTTCCTGTAGGGGCGTTTCGACATAACGCAGCAAATCTTTCTCGTCAAGTAGAACTTCTAATCGAAATTTCCAATTACTGTAATTAGTTCCATCAAAGAGTGGGACTCGATATCGAGCATCTTCATCAATGTTGATTTCCATTTTGAGATCCTTCCTTCCAAGGTTACGATATAAATTCCAAGACTTAATTCCGGGCTGCGTGGGCTGAGCCTATAATCTATTAATGTACGATGATTTTGATCGATACCGATCCACGGACCTTTGGCTCCATCAATTCCTTCCTTCCGAAGTTTCACTAATTAGGGTAGTCCGCTTTCCAATTTGAAGTTGAGGCAGGTTGAATAATTATATTTCAACATTTATAACTCAAATCACAGATTATTTATTAGCATACGTTGTTGTTATAATTGTTTCTTATTTTATTGTATTTATGTTAATTATGATAATTTATGTTATAATTATGATAATTAATTAATAGTAAAATATGTCAGTATTGACTTTGGAACACGAACTGTCAAAGCTGTCACATGAAGTGTATCGCAAATAAGTGACAATTTCACATAACAAAAATGTAAAATTAATATCAATGAATAATTTTTTATTTACGGCTGCTACGGCTATAAAATTCTCATTTGTAAAATGATCTCTTAAAAAATTAAACAATTATAACAACAACGTATGCAAAATTATCAATTTCGAGAATAGAATTGGGGCTTGAAAACACCTTCACTACTGTACAGTATGCTATGCCTGAGGGCACGAATTTCGGACGACTTGATTAATCAACTATAAACCCTTCTCATTTAAAAACTATAGCACCCTCGATATTTTGGTATTAGGATTTTCGTCTCGAAATGATCTCAGGAATCTCACCATTTATCTATGCGTCAAGTGGGGTATATATACAGGGTGTCCTTCCATAGATGTCCGAGCAAATATCTCGCAACTGGTTGAAGTTACATGAAAGTGTAATAAGAGAAATTTGCACGGCTCTGAGTCAGCTACAAAATGCAAGTATAAATTTTTTTTTTACTCGTGACCTTTTCGAGTTATGTAGTTCAACATGGTTTTTTTAAATGGATACCTATAATTTTTTTTGCATATTTATATAGTAGGAGTCATTTGCAATCAAAATCATATGTAGTAAAAAATTGCTACTATGCATCGTTTACGAGATAATCGGCATCTTAAGTATTAAAGTAGTAAATTGGATTGTAAGTATTTTTGAACGTGGTTTGGAATGTCAAAGAGATTAAGAAAGTAAACAAACATTACTTTTTCACGAAACATTTATTAACACACATAAATTGCTCGAAAGTATTACCATCATGTTCGATGCAGCATTCAACGCATTTTATAACGTTTTCCATTGTTGACTGCAACATTCTTTTTCCATGGTCATCTTAATGGAAACAGATATTTGGAATTTTCGCAAATTACTTTCTCAGAATATTTACGTGATCTTCCATTATCAATCTTTTGAGACATTATTTTTCAACAAGATGGTGCTCCAGCACACAATACACGTGCTGTAGTCAACTTTTTAAATGATAGATTCCCTAATCGTTGGATAGGTACTAACGGTCCTATGCGATGGCCACCGAGGTCTCCGGACTTGACATTTTGCGATTTTTTTCTTTGGGGATATATTAAGGACACTGTCTATGCAACTATTCCTGAAAATGAAGAAGATTTACGATATAAGATCACTAGAGCTGTTGAAGGTATTACAGCAGAACTGTTGCAGTCAACAATGGAAAACGTTATAAAACGCGTTGAATGCTGCATCGAACATGATAGTAATACTTTCGAGCAATTTATGTATTAATAAATGTTTCATGAAAAAACAATGTTTGTTTATTTTCTTAATCTCTTTGACATTCCAAACCACGTTCAAAAATACTTACAATCCAATTTACTACTTTAATACTTAAGATGCCGATTATCTCGTAAACGATGCATAGTAGCAATTTTTTACTACATATGATTTTGATTGCAAATGACTCCTACTATATAAATATGCAAAAAAAATTATAGGTATCTATTTAAAAAAATCATGTTGAACTACATAACTCGAAAAATTCACGAGTAAAAAAAAAATTTATACTTGCATTTTGTAGCTGACTCAGAGCCAGTGCAAATTTCTCTTATTACACTTTCATGTAACTTCAACCAGTTGCGAGATATTTGTTCGGACATCTATGAAAGGACACCCTGTATATATATATACAGGGTGAGTCATTTTAATCTATGGACCCGAATATCTTCCAAATTACGGTATCTACAAAAAAATGGTTTAGATAAAAGTTGACCAGGACAGAGGGGGTCGTTAAATTGTACCATTGGTTTTGACCTTGAGGTCAATTTTGAAGGTTATTTCAAGGTCACAATGGTTTTTTTAAACGGGACACCCTATTTTTGACTGCGGATTTCGAAAGAGCGGAAAATTTTACATCAAACTTGTCTTATGAAAAAATTGTTTTTGCGACCTTGGAAAGGTCAAAAATGAAGGTGAAATGCCTGAAAAACGATCTGGTGTACTTTTTCTGAAATGACGTGGTTTTCTGGGTAACACAAATGTGCATAATGCTTAAACAAAGTCAATGAATTGTAAAAGTGTAAATCACTTTGACTAGCTTGACCTTGAGGTCAATTTTCAAGGTTGTTTGAGGCTCATAACGCATTTTTTGATTAGTAAACCCTATTTTTGACCGCAGAACCTGTTTCTTGACAATGGGCTCTTAAACAATGGCACTTTTTACATGAGCATAGGGATTTTTTAGTTTTTCGACCTGACCTTTTGAAGGTCATATCAAGGTCAAAAGCACTTTCATCTTACTTTTAGCGTTACCCGGAAACAACGACGTGGACGTAGTAAGTTTTGTTTCCTTTAGGGTGCTTGATTATCGTGAGTCCCCTTGCCTCTCACGTCGGGGTGCTTGATTATCGTGAGTCCCCTTGCCTCTCACGTCGGGGTGCTTGATTATCGTGAGTCCCCTTGCCTCTCACGTCGGGGTGCTTGATTATCGTGAGTCCCCTTGCCTCTCACGTCGGGGTGCTTGATTATCGTGAGTCCCCTTGCCTCTCACTGACACTGTAATTTAAATGAATTACCCACGGAGTAATTGTTCAAAATTACCTCCGTTGGCTTCGAGGCATAACTGCAATCTGTTTTGAAAACTATCCACAGTTCTAAGCAGGGTAGTTCTAGGAGTGGCTGCACAAGCTCTACGAATGCGGTCCATAAAATCATCTCTTGTGGTTGGTCGTTCAGCAAAAACAACATTTTTCAAGTATCCCCATAAAAAAAAATCCGGCGACGTCAGATCTGGTGAGCAAGGAGGCCATTCAACTGGATCCCTTCGTCCAATCCATCTGTCATTGTAACTGGCATTTAAAAAGGCACGTACAATGAGTGCATAATGCGGTGCAGCACCATCTTGTTGAAGCCACATTCTTGCTCTTGTTGCTAAGTCAACATCTTCTAATAAGCCTGGTAAGTGATCTCTTAGCAACGATAAGTAACTGTGTCTATCAACGTTCTCTTCAAAAAAATAAGGTCCAATCAAATAACCATTTACAATGCCGCACCACACCATAATACTCCATCGATTTTGATGATCTATTGGCCTATACCAGTGGGGATTAACATCTGACCAATAATGGCAGTTGTGTCTATTAAGTTGTCCGTCACTATAAAATTTAGCCTCATCTGAGAAAAGCACATACCTAAAAAAATTAGGATCATCGTGTAACATTTGTAAAGCCCACTGGCAAAAAGCAATACGCATCAGATGATGATTAGGCTGTAAAGCCTGCGTAAGAGTGATGTGGAAAGGGTGGTAATTTAGAGCTCTTAAAATTCTAACAACAGTTCTTTGTGGTATACCTATTTCCCTTTCAATCTGGCGAGTACTAACATGAGGATTAAGGTGAAGTATTGCTAAAATAGTTACAGCTCGCGCATCATTTTCGTCATATTCATGATGTTGACGTTGACGAACAAAATGTCCATTGCGAGCTCTTTGGACTAAACTACGTATTGTCATATCAGTTGGATGTCGCCTTTCAGGAAAACGTTGAGCATAAAGCCTTGATGCTGCATTGTAATTGCTATGACACTCCCCTAAAACTAATATAATATCAACAATCTCATTAGGACTATAATCAGCCATTCTGGAAAGGTAACTTGTTAGTGTAATTACCTACAGCAGGCCTGCGCAACTCAGGCGGGCCGACAAGCCAAGTAGTAACGCCGCGATATTTCCGACGTCCCCACCACTGACCGTGCGCCTCTTCCCGCGCGCCTCTCCCGCGCGCCTTTGCTATAGTTCTCGTATAGCAAAGCGTACTTCCCCCACTCTTGCTTACCGCGCTGGCGGAGAAGTCTCCTCGCCAGCGCGGTAAGCAAGAGTGGGGGAAGTACGCTTTGCTATACGAGAACTATAGCAAAGGCGCGCGGGAGAGGCGCGCGGGAAGAGGCGCACGGTCAGTGGTGGGGACGTCGGAAATATCGCGGCGTTACTACTTGGCTTGTCGGCTCGCCTGAGTTGCGCAGGCCTGCTGTAGGTAATTACACTAACAAGTTACCTTTCCAGAATGGCTGATTATAGTCCTAATGAGATTGTTGATATTATATTAGTTTTAGGGGAGTGTCATAGCAATTACAATGCAGCATCAAGGCTTTATGCTCAACGTTTTCCTGAAAGGCGACATCCAACTGATATGACAATACGTAGTTTAGTCCAAAGAGCTCGCAATGGACATTTTGTTCGTCAACGTCAACATCATGAATATGACGAAAATGATGCGCGAGCTGTAACTATTTTAGCAATACTTCACCTTAATCCTCATGTTAGTACTCGCCAGATTGAAAGGGAAATAGGTATACCACAAAGAACTGTTGTTAGAATTTTAAGAGCTCTAAATTACCACCCTTTCCACATCACTCTTACGCAGGCTTTACAGCCTAATCATCATCTGATGCGTATTGCTTTTTGCCAGTGGGCTTTACAAATGTTACACGATGATCCTAATTTTTTTAGGTATGTGCTTTTCTCAGATGAGGCTAAATTTTATAGTGACGGACAACTTAATAGACACAACTGCCATTATTGGTCAGATGTTAATCCCCACTGGTATAGGCCAATAGATCATCAAAATCGATGGAGTATTATGGTGTGGTGCGGCATTGTAAATGGTTATTTGATTGGACCTTATTTTTTTGAAGAGAACGTTGATAGACACAGTTACTTATCGTTGCTAAGAGATCACTTACCAGGCTTATTAGAAGATGTTGACTTAGCAACAAGAGCAAGAATGTGGCTTCAACAAGATGGTGCTGCACCGCATTATGCACTCATTGTACGTGCCTTTTTAAATGCCAGTTACAATGACAGATGGATTGGACGAAGGGATCCAGTTGAATGGCCTCCTTGCTCACCAGATCTGACGTCGCCGGATTTTTTTTTATGGGGATACTTGAAAAATGTTGTTTTTGCTGAACGACCAACCACAAGAGATGATTTTATGGACCGCATTCGTAGAGCTTGTGCAGCCACTCCTAGAACTACCCTGCTTAGAACTGTGGATAGTTTTCAAAACAGATTGCAGTTATGCCTCGAAGCCAACGGAGGTAATTTTGAACAATTACTCCGTGGGTAATTCATTTAAATTACAGTGTCAGTGAGAGGCAAGGGGACTCACGATAATCAAGCACCCCGACGTGAGAGGCAAGGGGACTCACGATAATCAAGCACCCCGACGTGAGAGGCAAGGGGACTCACGATAATCAAGCACCCCGACGTGAGAGGCAAGGGGACTCACGATAATCAAGCACCCCGACGTGAGAGGCAAGGGGACTCACGATAATCAAGCACCCTAAAGGAAACAAAACTTACTACGTCCACGTCGTTGTTTCCGGGTAACGCTAAAAGTAAGATGAAAGTGCTTTTGACCTTGATATGACCTTCAAAAGGTCAGGTCGAAAAACTAAAAAATCCCTATGCTCATGTAAAAAGTGCCATTGTTTAAGAGCCCATTGTCAAGAAACAGGTTCTGCGGTCAAAAATAGGGTTTACTAATCAAAAAATGCGTTATGAGCCTCAAACAACCTTGAAAATTGACCTCAAGGTCAAGCTAGTCAAAGTGATTTATACTTTTACAATTCATTGACTTTGTTTAAGCATTATGCACATTTGTGTTACCCAGAAAACCACGTCATTTCAGAAAAAGTACACCAGATCGTTTTTCAGGCATTTCACCTTCATTTTTGATCTTTCCAAGGTCGCAAAAACAATTTTTTCATAAGACAAGTTTGATGTAAAATTTTCCGCTCTTTCGAAATCCGCAGTCAAAAATAGGGTGTCCCGTTTAAAAAAACCATTGTGACCTTGAAATAACCTTCAAAATTGACCTCAAGGTCAAAACCAATGGTACAATTTAACGACCCCCTCTGTCCTGGTCAACTTTTATCTAAACCATTTTTTTGTAGATACCGTAATTTGGAAGATATTCGGGTCCATAGATTAAAATGACTCACCCTGTATATATATATGTATATATATATATATATACAGGGTGGCCCACATAACTCTTAACAGCTGAATATTTCGGAAACCAAACCCGTGAGAGAAAAATTTTTTAAACAAAAGTTGTTTGGTTTCGAGGGGGCCATAAGATGGTACCATTGGTTTGACCTTGAAGAATTATTTGAAAGTCACATAAAAATTACCTCAATTTTTTTAAATGGCATTCCCTATTTTTTATTACATATTCTTGTAGCTTATCTCGAGAGCTTTCCAAAACATTATAATAAAGTATTTTTTTATTAAGTATTTTCCGAGTTATAAGGGTTGAAATAATTTCTTAATTTTACATAAACTATAAAATATCTCGTAAAATATTCACCTTTTGATGACCTTACCTCAATACTTTTATGCACAGAATGATGAGAGGAATCAATTGGTGTAAAGAAAACACATAGTTGTTTTTAATAAAAAATATGCAATTTGTAACTAACAATTACATATTTTTTTTAACAACAACTATGTGTTTTCTTTACACCAATTGATTCCTCTCATCATTCTGTGCATAAAAGTATTGAGGTAAGGTCATCAAAAGGTGAATATTTTACGAGATATTTTATAGTTTATGTAAAATTAAGAAATTATTTCAACCCTTATAACTCGGAAAATACTTAATAAAAAAATACTTTATTATAGTGTTTTGGAAAGCTCTCGAGATAAGCTACAAGAATATGTAATAAAAAATAGGGAATGCCATTTAAAAAAATTGAGGTAATTTTTATGTGACTTTCAAATAATTCTTCAAGGTCAAACCAATGGTACCATCTTATGGCCCCCTTGAAACCAAACAACTTTTGTTTAAAAAATTTTTCTCTCACGGGTTTGGTTTCCGAAATATTCAGCTGTTAAGAGTTATGTGGGCCACCCTGTATATATATAGTCACAGACAAATACAACTTTGATGCTTGGACCACATTAAGTACATATACAATTTACTTAAATGAATTTTAGAATAATGATCTTGAAATATATAACCTACCATTCGTTTCCAATTTCTTATTATATTTTGTAGCCTGAGAAGATCCTGACAGATGAATCGGTTATCGTGGCGCAATACATAAATAATCCACTTTTAATTGATGGACATAAATGCGATTTGCGTCTCTACGTGGCTGTAACGAATTACGATCCTTTGCTGATTTATTTATATGAGGAAGGTTTAGTAAGATTTGCAGCTGTCAAGTATAATGGTGGAAGTCAATATATTTGGAATCCTTGCATGCATCTTTGCAACTACAGTATAAACAAATTCCACGTGGATTATGTAAAGTAAGTTATAACAAAAATAGTTATAGTATGTGTTAAAATATTAGGTTGTAACTTAATTTCTGCTGCTCGCTATTAGAGGGTGTCGGCTCCAACGCTGACGAGTTTTGACGGTGAAGTCGCATATCTTTTGTAGTTTAAACATTGTTGAAAGTGATTCAGTTCTCACAGGTTAGATTTCTCGACGTCAAAGAGATTTTCCAATTGATTGAAAATAAACCGCTATAAGCTGTTTTTCCAACATGTGCTTCTTCACTTCGACCTCAAGAAAACCACAGCTGAAACGCATCGCTTATTATCCGAAGTGTATGGTGACGAAACTTCATCGGAAAGAATATGTAAAGTTTGGTTTGAACGCTTTCGAAAGGATGATTTTGACATGAGAGACAAAAAACGTCCGGACAGCTGAAAAAATTTAAAGATTCTAGTTTTAAGACTTTCGTGACCATTGATATCGTTAACCGAGAGGGTTTCCGGATGGATGCCACGTGCGTGTTGGACACTTTACCGATGTTTCGCAAACATTGCAGCTTGCATCATCAGGGTTAGGAGCTCCGATTCTGAGCTCTCTTCGGTTACGGTAGTCCTTATATACCTCCGTTGTTCCTGGTGGGGTGAGGAGGGGGTTGATTTGGTCAGCCAATCAGAATGTTTTAATTGATCAATTATAAGGACTACCGCAACCGAAGAGACCTCAGAATCAGAGTTCCTAGCCCTGATGATGCAAGCTGCAATGTTTGCGAAACGTCGGCAAAGTGCCCAACACGCACGTGGCATCCATCCGGAAACCCTCTCGGTTAATGATATCAATGGTCACGAAAGTCTTAAAACTAGAATAAAACATCTTCACGGAGAGGCTATCCTAGGGTCGGTAAATTTATTTACCAAGCTCAGGAAGTCCTTGCACGTCCAACTGTGCTCCTTAGCATTTTTAAAACGGTGCCGTGACCATCAGGTGGTACCTAAATGCTTTCAATTAAAAAACCCTTTGCCAACCTCCAGCCAGGCAAAAGTCATCCTCCGACAAGCATCTTTACGGTTAGTCAAGGAAAGAATCTCGGCAACCAAAAAAAGCATAGCCGAGACCTACCAAAAACTTTTTAGGTTACACCTTTCTCTTTCTGACTCACTGAAGCCGGAGCTGTGGCAAACACTTGATCGTATTACACACGAACAACGCTGTCCGCTCTGCTGAGGCGAGAAAACAAAAACAGAAAGAAAAATATAATAAAATCATTCCACAGGTTGAAGCTCCGTCTCCAACACACACAGTCAAGAACCTTAGCAGTCAGATCCTGTCCCCATCCGAAGTTTCTGTACTTTCAAAAGGACACAATTTCGCGGTCACTCCCACTAGCATTCCTACGGAAGAAATTATCAGCCAAATTGAAACGGCTATCTTCCATCTCCCACCCGAAGCAAGCAACGACATTAGACAACAGTCAGTCAACATCCTCCGCAAAACTTCCCAGCCAAAACATCAGCAGAGAAGAACGCTTGGCTCCGAAATTTAAGACAGAATAATAACATTCTAATTCTGCCGCCGGATAAAGGAAATGCCACAGCGGTAATGGACAAAGAAGACTACTGTAATAAGGTCAATGCTCTCGGATTGCAACGTTTATAAAAAACTTAAACGCAACCCGACCTTCACCATAGAGAAAAAAACATCTTCTCTTCTCAAGAATGCAGGTTTCCCTTCTGAAACTATTAAATACCTAATCCCCCGGGAATCCTCGTCTCCCAGACTCTACGGTCTTCCCAAGATTTATAAAGAATCAGTGCCCCTACGTCCCATTGTCAGCAATATCGGTGGACCTACCTACCAATTAGCTCGCTACCTCACCAAATCCCTCCAAGAACTCATTGGTCTCAATGATTCTCACATCAAGAACTCTATCGATTTTGTGAGCAAAATTGCAAAAATCAAAACAAAACCCAATAACATCCTGGTAAGTTTTGATGTGGTTTCATTGTTCACAAATGTCCCAGTCCAGGATACATTGGACATTATTAAAAAGTCCGATAGACTCCCTGCTAACCTCTTTCCATTAATAGAACATTGCTTAACCTCGACCTACTTCCAGTTTCAAGGAGAGTTCTTTGAACAAACTTCTGGAGCAGTAATGGGATCCCCTATTTCTCCTATCATTGCGAACATCTTCATGGAACATTTCGAAAATCCTGAAGAACGCACTCCTTAAACCCTCCACGTGGTTCCGATATGTGGCACACTTGTTATATGGAGCCACGGCAGAAAAACTCTCCCACTCTTTCTCGTCTTTCTCAACTCCCAACACCCGAACATTAAGTTCACAATGGAGGTAGAACAAAAGAACCAAATCCTCTTTCTAGATGTGTTGGTTCGAAGAAACGGAGATGGCACCTTAGACCATCAGGTTTACCGAAAACCAACCCACATTGACCGGTATCTTCACGCAACCTCCCACCACCATCCTTCGCAAAAGAATTCAGTTATCAGTTCATTGATATACAGAGCTCTCAATCTCTGAGCCAACTTCCCTGGATGAAAAATTAAAACACCTTAATCAGGCCTTGACTAAGAATGAGTACAACAGCAAGAGCATCAATCAGACAACCAAGAGATTGAAGAACAAAATCTCTAGTATCAACAACACCGAAACACTAGATGAAGAGAGAGAAAAGAAAAAGACGGCTGTCCTGTATCTTCAAGGTACGTCGGAGCGCATAGGCAGAATTTTGAGTAAACATAACATTAGAGTGATCTTCAAATCAACCCCAAAAGAAGATTTCTCAATTACTCCCAAATCCCAAGGATCAAAGGTTACGCCTGGAAACACCAGGTGTGTACAAAATACCTTGCGCCTGCAGAAAAGTGTACTCCCAGGAGAAACTAGGAGGAAGATCAGTACACGTATCAAGGAACACCAGCGGTGTGCCAAATACAGCCACTTTTCTCAATCAGCCTTAGCTGAACACTGAATGGAGACTGGACATTCCGTGCAGTACGATAAGTCTGTGCAGTACCATGCTGGCCCCTTCACAAAGCTATTTCGCCAGAAAATATCGTGAAGGTCTGGAAATTTGAAACATCCTGACAACCTCAACCGTGACGAAGGTCTTCAAGTAAATCCTATTTGGCATACCGTCCTCCCGGGTTTTTTAATTGATCGGCCGATCAATTAAAATATTCTGATTGACTGACCAAATCAACCCCCCCCCCCTCCCCCCACCAGGAACAACGGGGGTATATAAGGACCACCGCAACCGAAGAGAGCTCAGAATCGGAGCTCCTAGCCCTGATAATGCAAGCTACAATGTTTGCGAAACGTCGGCAAAGTGCCCAACACGCACGTGGCATCCATCCGGAAACCCTCTCAGTTAACGAAATTTAAAGATGTTGAGCTGCAAGAATTGCTCGATGAGAATCCTGCTCAAACGTTTTTAGAGTTGTCGAAAGTGTTAAATGTTACTCCAATGGCCGTCTTAAAACGCTTGCATGCCAAGAAAAAAATTCATAAGAAAGGAATATGGCTACCACTTGAGTTATTAGAAAATTTTAATAATCGTTTGTCGCGACTTCTTTGCTTGTCAGGTAAAGAAAAAAGTTTTTTGTGGTGTATCGTGACTGACGATGAAAAATGGATTATTTTGATAATCCCAAGCGGAGGAAATCATAGGTGGACCCCGGCTAACCATCCATTTCAACGCTGAAGAGGAATATTCACGGGTATAAGATCTTGTTCTGCATTTGGTGGGACCAGAGAGGGTATGTTGTATTACATGAGTTCTTGCGTCTAAATGAAACCGTTATAGCTACTGATCACTACCAATAGCAATTATGCTGATTGAGTGATGAGTTGATGCAAAAAAGACCATCCGTAGTCAACAATCGACGCAAAGTCATTCTTTTGTATGATAACGCTCGACCGTGAAAAGCGTGGAGTAGACACTTCTAGAGCTTGAATGGGAAATCCTCCCACATTCAGCGTACTCTCCAGACTTGACACCGTCGAATTACTATCTCTTCTGGTCAATGCAACACGCATTTACGGACACACTTCTCCAATTACGAAGAAGTTAAAAAATAAATGGACGAATGGATCGCCTCGAAAAACACTGCGTTCTACCGTCGTAGGATTGCCCTTAAGAGATGGGAAAGAGTAGTAGAAAATGGAGGAAATTACTTTGATTAAGATATTCATTCATCTTTCCTTCGAAACAAATCAATTTTGGAGACGAAAAAACGGCAGGAATTAAGTTTACCACTTACAAGGAGAGTATCAGGTAGTGGCCTCACCGATTTTGTCGAGCTTTAAATATGTTTTAGTGTTCACTTTTCACTACTTAACGGTAAAGTGACACGACGCACTATTCGAGTATTATCGAGAAATTAGCTTTCAAAGTTTTTAAAATTTTTTGTGCGCCTTCTATACCGATTATGTAAGAGTGATCATCAGATAACAAGCGTAGCCGAGCAGGCAAAACAGCGCGCTAGAATGCTACACGTTACCGGTTTGAATCCGGCTTGCTCTTTTTTTCTTATTTTTTTTAATTTTACATACATACAATAATATGCGTTTTTAATAAATGATAAGATAACTGTAAAATAACTATGAATGTTGAATAAAATATTTTTTTATCATTAAATAATTTGTGTTGGTAATAGTAATAGTAATGGTATGCGGATAGGTTCACAGGGGGACCCTAAGTTGCACCTAGATCCAAGGATCCTCTGTGCTTCCCGCAAGTTGCAACTAGTTTCTCAGACTAAGCCTTTTTTTTGGTAAGGATGGGGAAATCCTATTTACGGATACCCGCGGGTCATGGGCTGAGGAGGCACCATGACCCACAGGTTATGTGGGACTCCTCGCACGGAGGGCAAATACCCCTACCCGTGCGAGACTACCCACTAAAAACCCCACCCGGTGGCCTTCCCAAACCCCATAATGGGGGGGGGCCAGGCATCACCATGTGGCATTCTTCTGGCCCCCTCCAGGGTGTGACCCTTGCAGGTCCCATCTCGTTTAATAGGGGAGAGCCGGCCACCACCAACTCTCCCCCCCCCCCTAACCCGAGGGGCGCCGTTGTGCAAGGTGGGCCTCAAACCACCCTTAAAGCACAACGCCGCCCCCCCTATGACCCATCTCGCCTGGGAGGGGGGCTAGTCCCCCCACCCAGGCCGGACCCCCATCCTTGTCAGGCCTGGACAGAACCAGGCCGTCCAAGGAATGGGGGCCCTTACCACCGCCGCTCCGGCCCCGCCTCGGAAACGTCCGAGCGGCCCGGGGCGGCCCGGCCCGGTGGGCCCGGGAGTTCCGGAACCCACCGGCTCGTCGTCATCCACCCCGGGAAGGAGAAGGTGTGCTCCCCCACTCCTGCCCGGGGATCCCTCCCGGCAAATTGGGGGTAAAACCCCATAGGGTGCCGAAGACCCATCCTCCACTCCGGGGGGAGAGGGTGCTCACCCCCCCTACCCGGAGACTCTCCCGGCATTCGGGACGAATCCCTGGGGTGCCGAGACCCCATCCTCCACTCCAGGAGGAGGAGGAGTACCCCCTCCTGCCCGGAGATCCCTCCCGGCACTGGGACTCCTATCGGAGTCAGAGTCCCTATCGGGGGTGCCGAAACCCCGATCCTCCCGTTGGCGTTCTTAGTCAGGAGGAACTCCTCCCCATCGGGTCAATGAAGGAGGTAGAAACCAACCATCATTGACCCGATGGATCAGCAGAGTCCCTCCCTAAGCCCCCTCACCACGACAAGGTGGCGCCAATTCGAGGGGGTTCTCAGACCAAGCCTCGCGTTTTCCGCCAGGCTGCATAGCCTGCTGACTGCTAGTGTAGGAAGATTCCTGTACTCCACAAATGCTGTGCTCAGGAATCTGTACCTCTTGATCGCCAGGGCTAGACAGTCACACAAAATATGTATGCTGTCCTCCCTGTCCTCCTGCAGCTTCTATGCTCCGCCAGACCCGGGTTATACAAATGCGCCCTCAAGGGCGCATGACCTGTGAGAAGGACAGTTTCAGCCTTCTTTTATTCATTGCTAATAATTCCCTCGCCCTTTGTACAAGTTCTCCCATTAGACTCTTCGCCTAGCGGCACCTCTGGCACTCCTTCCAGGAGGCCCGATGCTCCTGCTCTATGCGTCCCCTGATGAGGCCCTTGCCCAGGGCGAATGGAATCCCAACTACCTGGTTAGCTGATCTCTCTTTGGTTCCCAACTTTGCTAGTTCGTCTGCTGCTTCGTTTCCCTCGATTCCTTGATGACCAGGGATCCAAAGCAAGGTAATTTGGTTACCTTTACCAAGTTCATTGAGTCCGTGCACTCCCAAACCAGAGATGACTCTGTGGTGGGCTTTGCTAGGGCTCCCAAGGCTGCTCTGCTATTGGTGCAGATAAAAATGTTCCTGTTATGGGAATTGTTAGCTAGTATAGTCCTAGCGCATTCCAAGATAGTTCCTCGGCTTGAAAGACCGTAGCTAGTCCACCTATTGAAATACTAATTTGCAGTCATTCTTTTTGCTATAGATTCCTGCTCCATAGTTCCCATTGGCCCCCGAACCGTCCGTGTACCAAGTATCTGGTCCCAAACTGTTCCGAAACTTCGGTTCTTTCCAGTCTTCTCTTCTGGGTATGGCGATCTTAAACGTCAAAATAATTTGTGTTACATACTAATAATTTATGTTACTTATGTTATTAATGTTGCGTTGCGTTTACTAAAATTAAATAAGTATAATATTGATTCATACATTTAAAACTCTGCATTAAAAAATTCTATAAAAACTACATAAAAAACTCTAAAATCACATTTAAATTATGCTTTATTTTTATTCACAATCAGAATCCTCTTCGGAAAATTTACATACTTTTGGATGATAATTGTCGTAGAAACAAGTAAAACATAATATTGATTTACATCGAGCACATTTAATAAAGCCTGTAGCTTTTAATTTACAAGAGCATGGTTTTTTTTTAAATAGATAGAGGAAAACAGATCTCATTAACATTTTAAAAAATAGGCCTTTCGGTAATTAATTTCGACGTGATTTTGAAGTTTTTTAATTAAATGTATGAATCAATATTATATTTATTTAATTTCAGTAAACGCAACGCAACATTAATAACATAAGTAACATAAATTATTAGTATGTAACACAAATTATTTAATCATAAAAAAATACTTTATTTAACATTCATAGTTTATTTTACAGTTATCTTATCATTTATATTAAAAACGCACATTATTGTATGTATGTATGTAAAATAAAAAAAAAAATAAAAAAAAGAGCAAGCTGGATTTGAACCGATAACGTGCGATAGCATTCTAGCGCGTTGTCTCGCCTGCTTGGCTACGCTTGTTATCTGCTGATCACCCTTACATACTCGGTATAGGAGGCGCACGAAAAATTTTAAAAACTTTGAATGCAAATTTCTCGATAATACTCGAATAGTGCGCCGTGCCACTTTACCGTTAAGTAGTAAAAAGTGAACACTAAAACATATTTAAAACTCAACAAAATTGGTGAGGCCACTACCTGATACTCTCCTTGTTAATAAAATTATTCATCACATAAGCATATAAATATACATATATATGCATACACACCGCACATACTTACGTGCATTCATGGATGCGCGTGTATATGTGTGTAAACACACATGCATTCCAAAAATCAAAATTATTTGGTCAGTTTGATCTTACGTGACAATTTCAAAATTACGTAAAGATAAAAAAAAGATTGAAATTTTTAAACAAAATCCCTAATTTTTTATTGTAAATTCTTAATAAGCTAATGTCGATATCTTTTGAAATCATGATTAAGTTAATTTTGTTAAAATTTTCTTAGTTATAAGACATTAAAGTTTGAGAACTGCTAGCATTAACGTTTGATGTACCAAGGAGGTTCAGTTAGATTTTGTACATATGTAATCCTGAGAAAGAATTATGAAAAGAGAAATTCCTTAGAAACTTTAAATAATTTTGAAGAAAAACGTCTTTTGAAAAAACTTTTCTCTCCTCCTCTACTTGAAGATATTGATGAATTTTTTGAATAATTAAATTTTTAAGAATCAATGGATTGGCAGAACGGTTCCGTAGAATGGCTGACCATGATCTCTCAATCTTACAACCCCAAATTTTTCTGTAGACCTAAACTACACTAAAAAGGTTACTCGATTTCTTATTTTTTAAATATCTTTAAAAAAGACTGTGATGTATTAGTAAGATGTCCGAAGGTTGTATTATTAACTTCTACACAAGTTTAATGAAATATAACGAACAGTACTTAGAAGTACGTTCCGTGGAGTATTATTGCAATCAGTTCTTATTTTCTCTTTCATATTAGTTTTTGTTGCCATTTTTGATAAACTACATTAAAAATGTAAATGATGTGTAGAAATTAATAGTACAACCTTCGGACATATCTTATTAATACACATAATCACAGTCTTTTTTAAAGATATTTAAAAAATAAGAAATCGAACAAACCTTCCCTTGTCATCGATTAACGCTAATGTCTGCAGTTTTTAAACTTTAATGCCTTATAACGCAGAAAAATTTGATATACCATAGTGACTTAAAAAGTCTCACACATCAGCTACAAAAATCTACAATAAAAAATTAGGGTTTCATTAAAAATTTTTAATGTGATTTTTACGTAATCTTGAATGGAATTATAAGTTAAAAATTTTTTAGTTACCCTTAAAAACCAAACAACTTTATTTGAAACATTTTTTTAAACATGACGCTTTTGATATATTTAAGTGTATTTTTTATGGAGTATCCTGTACATAATTAAATTGTTACTTTTTATATATACAAAATGTCTCATTTTAAATAACGCATGACCGGGAAAATTGATTTTTTTGAAAATTAATTTTATCATTATTTGTTCCTCTCCAAATCATGCAATTTTTATCTGAAAAATTTTTGTTCACGAGTTACAAAAAACATATCAAAATGCATTATTTAAAATGAGACATCCTGTGTACAAACTCACATAATTAATTATAGGACAAATATTCAAGCTTCACTGTGGACTTTTCTTCGAATTCTATTTTATAAGTATATGTATATATACACATATATGTATATACATATACATATATGCATATATATATATATACATATGCATATATACCTACATATATACTTTTGTGCGTGCGTGCGTGCGCGCGCGCGTGTACAATATACAGGGTGTCCCATTTTAAAAGTTGCACTCAAATATGTCTTCAGGAAAGCATGTATGTATATATACAGGGTGTCCCATTATAAAACATCCAGTCGAATATTTCGAAAACCAAGCCCGGGAGAGAAAAATTTTTCAGACAAAAGTTATTTGGTTTCGAGGGGCCCATAAGATGATACCATTGGTTTGACCTTGAAGAATTATTTGAAAGTTACATGAAAGTCACCTCAATTTTTTTAAATGGCATCCCCTATTTTTTATTACATATTCTTGTAGCTGACCTCGAGAGCTTTCCAAAACATTATAATAAAGTATTTTTTTATGAAGTATTTTTCGAGTTATAAAGCTTGAAATAATTTCTTAATTTTACATAAACTGTAAAATATCTCATAAAATATTTACTTTTCGATGACCTTATCTCAATACTTTTATGCACAGAATAATGAGAGGAATCAATTGGTGTAAAGAAAACACATAGTTGTTTTTAAGAAAAAATATGTAATTGTTAGTTACAAATTTATAACTCGGAAAATACTTAATAAAAAAATACTTTATTATAGTGTTTTGGAAAGCTCTTGAAGTCAGCTACAAGAATATGTAATAAAAAATAGTGGTTCCCATTTAAAAAAATTAACTTGACCTTTAAATGACCTTCACATTCACAATCGAGGTCAAATTCAATATCGCCATTCAATAGCCAGGGAAAAATACTAAAACTTATATCTGAAACTTTTTTTCAGAAAGTGCATTCCTTTCAAGATAATCCGGTGGGGAAGTTAAAATGGGTCACCCTGTATATATATATATATATATATATATATATATTATATATATATATATATATATATATATATATATATATAGGTTTATATGTTTCTTTTAATTGATTTCTATATATATTTATTCATATTTTTTGTATTTTATTTGATTAACTTAATACATGGTTGAAGAGAACTTCTGTATAAGTCAAAACATTCCATGATTATGTGTTCCGTGATTATGTGTTAATAAACTATTTGTGAATTTCTTAATATCCAGATTCGTTCATTCATCAGCCTTTGATCTTTACACGTTATTTGATACATATGAGTTTGAACAATTTTATCTATATGGTATAGGAGTGAAGACCCTGATGCTGAGGATGTAGGACACAAATGGACATTGTCGGCATTACTCAGACACTTACGTTCGATGGGTCAAGATACGGAATCGCTAATGCAGCGAATAGAAGATATTATTATAAAATCAATTCTCGCCACTGCGTCTGGAATTATCAATGGTTTAAAGCAATTCGTGAAACATCCCGAAACATGTTTCGGTAATAATTTATTTTGAATAATATCTTCTATATTTTTTATTGCAGCATATAAATATAATGAAACGTGATTCACATACGAATGATTAAAAGAAAATTATTTTTAATATGTATTAGTACCTTGAATAAGTTCTCGTTGTTTTTTCATGAAAATTAATGCTTTATTTTAAAAAAGTCGTAAAAAACATGTCACTGAAAGTCCATCGCTAGCCACTACTTTTTCCCATCTTTCTGGCAGCATTTGAATTCTACGTCGGAAAAACGACACGTTTTTTGACACGTCTAAGAGTCGACCCATTTTTTGGCATCTTCGTAAGAATGGAAGTGCTGGTCAGCCAAGCCATGTGCCATCGATCGGAACAAGTGATAATCAGAAGGGGCAATGTCTGGTGAATACGGCGGGTGGGGTAGGACTTCCCATTTAAGCGTCTCCAAGTAGGGGTTTTCACCGGTTTTGCAACATGTGGCCGAGCGTTGTCATGTTGCAAAATCACTTTGTCGTGTCTCTGCTCGTATATCGGCCGTTTTTCCTTCAATGCTCGGTTCAAACACATCAATTGCGTTCGATACCGATCGCCTGTGATGGTTTCGTTCGGTTTGAGCAGCTCATAATAAATTACACCCAGCTGATCCCACCAAATGCAGAGCAGAAGCTTCGAACCATGGATATTCGGCTTTGCCGACGATGTTGATGCATGGCCGGGCTTACCCCATGATTTTCTACGCTTAGGGTTATCGTAGTGTATCCACTTTTCATCGTTAGTCACGATACGATGCAAAAAACCTTTCCTTTTTTGCGGTTGAAGCAGCTGTTCACACGTGAAAAGACGCCGTTCGACGTCTCTCGGCTTCAACTCGTACGACATCCAATGTCCTTGCTTTTGAATCATTTCTAATATTTTCAAACATTTCGAAACTGTTGTGTGATCAACTCCTAATGATTCTGCAAGTTCATCTAGCGTCTGACATGAGTCTTTATGAAGTAATGCTTTCAATTCTTCGTCTTCAAACTTTTTTGGTGCGCCAGAGCGTTCTTTATCTTCAACATCAAAATCATTATTTTTGAAGCGTCTAAACCAATCTCTGCATGTTGTTTCCGACAGAGCATGGTCGCCGTAAGTCTCAACAAGAATTCTGTGTGCTTCAGCTGCAGATTTTTTTAAAATAAAGTAGTACAGTAAAATTCCGCGCAAATACTCTTTTTTTGGCACGAAACTCGACATGTTTAACATTATGAAAAAAAAAGTTGTTTACACTTCGGCGCAATGACATACACTGAATTTCAAGCTTGCTTATAGTACTTCCCTATAGATGCGTTACCATCTTAAACTACACGCACACAGTTCTGGTAATACCATCTGTTGGAAAACAGCGAGAACTTATTCAAGGTCCTAATAATATTAACGAAGAGAAAGATTGTTTTATAAAAACATTTGCTTATAAATATAAATTTACTTATAAATGTGATATTATAAAAAGTAAAAATATAATATTTTATGTTATATCACATATATGCGTTTTTATTCCAGAGCTATTTGGTTTTGATATACTAATCGATGATACGCTGAAGCCGTGGCTGCTGGAAGTAAATTTAACCCCTTCATTGGGATGCGATTCACCACTAGATGTTAGACTCAAGTCAGCTTTAATAGCTGATTTACTCACTCTCGTTGGCATAGCTGCTGTCGATCCAATCCTGCGCTCTCAAAATTTAAATCGTGCTGCTGTAAATTCTAATAAAAAAATAACTAGTGTAAGGGTTATCTTGCTTTATATTTCCCTTAAATTATTCATATTTTTTTTTATCTTCCACTTATATATATTCACATTGAATATATTCGCATATTCTTTAAATAATTTACATTTTTTTATGAATTATTTTATCCACCTATAGAATATATTCATATTGAATTCATGTTAAATTAATAATAAGTGAGAGTAGGACCACAATTTTCTATCAAATAACAAACTATAGATGCTAGGTTCTTGGTTAGCTTTTATTAATATTATTTATGTGAATATTAAGTACTTTTTCACAATTCGATAGACTGTTATTAATATTCACATAATAATATTAATAAAAGCTAACCCCTATGGACTGAATATGGCCTATTCTCACATTACATTCTCATATTAAATTCTTTATTAACTTTACTTATACAGGATTGTATTTATTTATATATTCGAATTATGTAAATGAAAAAATTAAATAAAAAATTTTAATGATTTTCTATTCCTAGTAATAAGGGAGCAAAGTATTTTTATTTGATCCCTAAATAGATAAAATACATAACATAACATAACAATATAACATACTTGTTTGTAAATAGATAAAAATATTATACGTTATACAAAATATATAATATAATTATTTCATTATTAGATTTTTGACATTTTTTTGTTTTGTAAAATTTAAATTCACAAGCTATCAAAAACATTAAATATAAAGAATAATTATAGCAAATTGAGTAAATTGTTGTTTTTTCTTGTTTTCTAGTATAGGAGAGTACAGTCTGCGGAAATGTTGCCTCAAGAAAAAAAGAATACTAATAGAAATAATAAAAGCATAACAAGTTTAAGCTTAGAGCAACAACGAATAGTAGCTTCTGCAAAAGCACAGTTCGATAGGAGAGGTGGATTTGTTAGAATATTTCCAAGTCCGAAATCTTGGGAGCTCTACTCGCAATACTTAGGTAAATATAATTTTTTTTTTTTATAATTTCAGTGCAAGAAAGTAAGCATTGAGGAATTTTTCAAAACATTATCCCTAATAGTTGAGGGACAATGGACTGGGTCTGAGTGCCGCTGAAAGAGCTCGACCCAGGGACCTCCCTCCTGTATATTATTATTATTATTATTATCCCTAATAGTTGACTTATCCATTCTATGTCTTAGATCCAATTACAGGTATACCAATAATATCGGATCCATTTGGTCCAAGGAGATTACCACAACATATTAATACTAATCATAACCTGATATTACATGAACAATTGTTTCCTGCAGCCAATCGCGTTACCGGCTACATTATTCCAGAAGTAACATTAGACAGATTGTCTAGGTACGCTGCATTATGAATTTTTATTTCATGTGACTATAGTTATAGTTACAGTTTTTCCTTATCACCATATTTTTCCTTATCAAAAAATTATTACTCTTTGTAGACAATCAAATTTGTTTTTAATAATATAATACTATCATCTTTGATGACTTTGATGTCATTAAAATTATGATCTTGAATAATATCAAAATTATCAGAGATGAATACATTACATTAAGTATTTTTTTGAAATTATAGACAAGATTATATAAGAACCCATTATAAAAAATTATCATGTACAATGAAAGATACAAAAAGTAAATATAGAATACTATAAAAATAAATATGTTACTATAGCATTATTTATATAACTGTGATCTTGTAAAAGTTAATGCTTGATCATTTCATTTTAGATATGAAAGATATGAAAGAGCATTGGTAAAAGGCCACAAACAGAGTTTAGACAGAGGGAATAATAAAGAGAATTTCAATGTAGATATGCATAAATATAAAAGCCAAGTAATACAATCAATGCAGGAAGGCAATAAACTTAGGTTTGTTATTAAAATGTGTATGAGGATTATTTTATCATTTATTGAGTATTATGTCAGATTAATTTATTTTTTATTCTTCTTTTTCTTCCTTTGTGTACGAAAGTGTCTAATTATACCAATGATATTCTAGTTCTGGTGAAGCGAGAAAAGCTTTCGGCTTATATCTAAGTTACATATTACGGAAAATATCACAGCCTAATACAGATTTGGGATGTTGTGATCTCGTTATGAAGTTTCTTCAACATTCATCTTGTAATTTGAGAACACCATTTTTATTTACGGTATGCATAAATTGTTTATATTTTGAACTTATACATTGAACAAAATATTATTAAAAAAAATTATTAATTTATTATTTAAGGCACTTTAATAAGAGCAAGACTAAATTTTAAATGTAATAATAGGTTTGTATTTGTTCAAAAAGTATTTGAAACATAGACAATTTTTTGGAATTTTTTTTTATAAACCTCGAATTTTTTTTCAAAAAATCTAGAAACTTGTAATTTTGCATATGTATCTGTTACTATTTTAATGTACAGGGTGTCCAATTTTAATCTATTATATATCCCCTCATAACTTTGATGAGAGCAGTCGTAGAGAAAAATGTTTCAGACAAAAGTTGTTTAGTTCGGAGGTCATTAGTTTGACTTCGGATAATCATCTAAAGGTCACTTTCAATTTCTTAAATGGAACTCCCTATTTTTTATTATATATTCTTGTAGCTTAGTTTGAGAGCTTTCTAAACCATTATAATAAAGTATTTTTTCATTAATTACTTTTTGAATTACAAGACTTGAAAGTAACAGTATCGCCGGCATTATCCAAAACCCACAACGAATCACTCAGTGGTCAGCAAACATAGAACATCTCTTGGCCATGAATTTGATTGGGATCACCCTAGAATTTTGCATAAGCAAACATATAAAAAGAAAAGAGAAATAGCAGAGATGCTTTTTATTAAAAAGAGCAATTTTGCTATTAACTCTCAAAGGGACACGGAGAATTTAACGGCTATATACGACGGACTTTTAAACATTTTATAATTTCTTGACTTTTTTCCTTTTTTACTTATTTATTATTTACATTTTAGATTATTGACATAATTTTTATACTTATACACTTCGTGCTTTTTGTTGTTCTTTTCTTTTATTTATTTATTATATTTTGTCCCCTTGACTCAATGTGAAACTCATTTTTCTTAGTCCATTTTGCGCTGTCATCAGCAACAGACGTCACTCACGTCTGCTCAATTCCTTACTAATGCTCTTGATGCATTCTACCGCATAGTTAGTTTTTTATGTATTACTGGACCGTCTAACATGTAAGTCGTGAATTGAATATGTATTATTTGCGCTTCTAAACTGTGTTATTCCAATTTAACATATTTATAGATATTCTTGAAAAGGACCTAAATCTAAGATCGAAACGTCGACGACACAATAAATGTTTAATTAAGATATCATTATTGGCCAGTTTGAAGTCAGTCACTGCCTTTTTCCTTTGAATTTATCATTACTGGCGAAGAGAAGATTTTTACATTTTATTATAGTGTTTTGGAAAGTTCTTGAAGTAAGCTACGAGAATATATAATAAAAAATAAGGGGTTCCATCTAACAAATTGAAGGTGACCTTTAGATGACTATCCAAAGTCAAACCAATGACACCATCTAATGTCCGCCTTCGAACCAAACAACTTTTGTCTGAAACATTTTTCTCTACGACCAATCCCTGCAAATGAGATTGCATTATAAGAAGTGATAGAATTAAAGATTAAAATTGGACACCCTGTATATATTATATATACATATTTATAGTCTATTATTTTTATAATATTTATAGTTTCTATCGCGTTTTACATAAAAATAACAAATTATTAATAGAGACAATGTGCATCCTGAAATGTTTGTTCTCGTTGATTATTGATTGAATCCGTTCCAATTATGGCAAATAAAAAAGTTTATATTAGTAGACTTGTTTCTGTAGCCCCTATCTCATACATACATAATTCACAAACTAAACAAAAAAAATGGCAGCATTGATTTGTTTTTATTTTAAATTATTATAATTATAATTATATTGTTTTAAATTTAAAAAAATAAAAATATTAATATTTTTATAATTTTTTATAATTTTGATAGGAGTTATAAAAAAAATATATAGCATATATATATATTTTTATATATATGTGTGTATGTATGTGCGTATGCGTGTGCGTGCGTGCATGTGTGTGTAATATATAAAAATATTAAAGTTAATTTTATTGGCTTTTATCAGTGGTGATCATCAAAGACAAATATTTTAGAACGGCTACACAAAATAGTAATTAATAAATATCCAAGTTTTTCTAGATTTTTTTCGTTTATGAGAAAATATTCCCAAGATTGTCTATTCAGACAATTCATACTTTTGAGTGAATACTTCCTTTAAATTAGTTTGTACATGAATCGATTTTGTTATTATCTAACAGTTATATACTAGTTCAGAAGTATGTAACAATTTTATATTAGAAATAAAGAGAAATTATAAATTGAATTTATTTGACTAATTGTTTTTTCACAGTTACCATGCAGTAAGTTAAGCAATAAGGATCGAGCTGCCATTATCGCAAAACAACTTTCTGATTTTTTGCACTTGTATAACAGAGAAACAGATCTTTACGAAGATACTGTAGATCGGCCTCGTACTGTTCCTAATAAACTTTTCCAAAAGTTTCTAGCTGCCGCAAGGTATGTATTAAATTTTTAATGCATAATTGCATTCTTCGATCCGTTGTAGAGTTACACAAAAGGAAAACTTTTTTTTACTTAAGTATAAAACAGCATCTGTATTTTAGGAATACGTAAAATAGATGAGGAAAAATTACGCGAATGCAATGTAGCTTAATAATTAATGACAATAAATTAAGATATGATATAATTACGTTACAGCGAACAGGACCTTGACGATGTGCTGATTCTACAGACACGTCTTTATAAATGCGCTCATAGTTTCTTGGGAAGAAGCGGTTTCGCTGGTAATTTGCGTGGGGTTAATCTTCTCGGATCTTTACCACACATTACATCGCGAGTATATTCCAATACCGTCGTAGAACAGTGCAGATGTAATGATTCAATCAATAGGTAATCTTACATTTAAAAAATTTATTATATCTCGCAAAAAACACGAGAGAAAAGGAGGAAAAGGGGAAGGAAAAAGAAAAAGAATTATGCATATAATTATGATCTTTAATCTGTAGAGTTATATCTTCTCTCTCCCTCCCTCCCTCTCCCTCCCTCCCCCCCCTCTCCTCCCTCCTTCCCTCCCTTCCTTCTCCTGTCTCCTCACTCACCACTCACTACCCACTCATTCACTCACTCGCTCACTCGCTCACTCACTAACTCATTCTCTCTTTCACTCTCTCACTCTCAAAATTGTTAAATCAAGTATTACAGGAGGCTATTTTAATACAAAGTGTAATGAATCTTTCTTATATATGTTATTAAAAGCATAGTTTCAAACAGGAATATTTTGAATACGCTGTAAGCCATTTTAATATTTACGAATACTACAAGTTAATATTACGCATTCGTTATAATAATCTTCAAGATAGCAAGAAACAAATTCGAAATCATTGTGTCACAATTAAAGTAATAGCAATTTATTAGTGTGGCAAATCAATGTGTGGACTGAAGATCAATTTAGATATTAAACAGTTACACTGGAGAGCGTAATAAAGAAAAAAAGTTGTTTTGTTTTCTCTTATTTATTTGCAAAGAAATACAATTGTTCATGCTAAGATTAAATCGTCATGAAGTTTTTGTTCGTGATTTAAAATAAATTTAGAATAAATTGTTAATTATATTTATATAAAGAATATTTAAAATTTTTTATGGCGAGAGCTTTCAGAGAACACATATTAAAGTTCCTAATTCCCATTTATTGTCAAAGAATTATTATGTCATGAAAAATCATGTAAACTCTTTTTGCAGTATTGATATATAATCACCGTATTTATCACCGCATGTGCTCGATAGTGTAGCCTAACGCCTAACTTTCTTCTCTATCGTCTTTATAGTCTTTATTATTAAATAACTCAATCAATGCATAGTCTAAATTTTAAATGAAAATAAATTTTACGACAGATTTAATTAAGATTTATAACTATTTATTAATCCATAAATTAGAAGTTATTAACAGAATCTTCTCTCTACTCATTCACTAATAGAACAGCTGGTTTGTCTTAATGTATCTCAGATGAAATAGCTTAGCATGACACTTCACTAACTCACTTTGTTCTAACACTAATAGGACAATTCAAGTTATTCAATTTCAATTTTTTTTTATTTTAGCTGAAACAAACTTTATTAGGATTATGGTAACAAAAATAACTATGTGAGCTTATGTGTATCTTCGCAGGGAGAACACATGTGCCTATTAATCTATATTATATCTTCTACACAATATGATAATAATTTTCGTTAGATATGTATTGTTGCATCTAGTCAATAATAACAGAATAAGATTTTACATTACTGACATTATTGTATTCAAAAAATTCTAAAATTATTTGAATAGTTCAACATATTGAAGAAAATGTATTATATATAATTTTAAAATTATTTGATAATTTAATTTTGATATATAAATTAATAATATTGTACTTATAAAGGATAATTAAAGTATAATATATTTAATAGTCTTATGTTGATTAAAGTATGGAACTTCAATTAAACAAACAAAATTTTTTTAAGGTTTGTAATTATATTTGTTACTGTGTTGTCAAAAATTATTTAAATTTTAACCAATATTTTTAATGAATATTTGCCGTTTTTATGAAAAGTAGATTTATCACAAAATTTAATTGATAATTTATTTTTAACATTATTATTGAGTTAGCCAAGAAATAAATTATTAGTTTAGAAACAGTGTACTAGTTGACATTTTACTTATTTATTTAATGATGTGAAAAGATATATATATATATGTATATATATATATATATGTATATATATATATATATATATATATATGTATAAATATATGTATATACAGGGTGGCTGAAAAGTTTCAGCACAGCCGAAGTGTACAGCTAGATTGGCTCATACTGATGATAAAAGTCAAATACCATTATGCAATATTCGCAATAGTTATTGAGTTATTAATTAAAGTGTCTGAGCCAATGCGCGCGTGAGAAAGTGGTAGGTTGGACTGTTCGGCAACATTGAAAAACGTGAGGAGGAGTCACGTGGTGGGTATCTGCGCGGGGAGAGGGACGCGCGACAATAGAGTCGCTCGCGAAAAGCTCGGACACGGGCCAACTTTTTTTCGATGTAGATTCATCAGAAAAAAAGGAGGTCAAAATCGGTGACAAGTCAATCGTGTACTCTCCGTCAATTTAACTTACTCTATCTGTATACAACAAGTGGTAATTCATCTTGTGCGGGACACCCTGTATATATATATATATATATATATATATGTGTGTATATATATATATATATATATATATATTTATATATGTGTGTATGTATACACAATTGTATGTATATTTACATGCATGCGTGTGCACAATTAATATTTAATTTACCATACAAAATACATAAATTTATATTTTTAATAACAAATAAAAAATATTTTATATAAGGTGTCCCAAAATTAATTCTTATTTTTGCAATTTATAAATTTTGAATCAGTAAAACCACAAAAAATGTAAATTCTAAATTATTTATTCGCTTTATAAGATTTAGAATATTGTGTCTCATAAGTGTTTGTGTAGATCATACTTTTACTTTTTCAAGTGGATTTCTTATCAGTGTGATCAAAATTTAAACTGATATTGCAACATGTCTTGGTATCACATTGCAAAGAAAAAATTTATATCAATAATCTAATTCTTTTACAAATTTCTAATCTGTATTGTCACATGGTTTCAGAATTGCAATACAAACAAGATGATTAATTTTGGAATTGTATAAAGAACATTCTTGTATTATGTTCCTAAAAATGTATAGTCCTATCTTAAAAATATCTTATACATATAATAGACAATCCGTCGTTTTATTTTACGATTACGATTTTTTTGATAATTCGATATTTTTATAAGAAAAGCAAAAATCTCAAATTCGTGCATTATGTATCAATATGTGTATAGCCTTGTGTGTGCGTGCGTGCGTGCGTGCGCGTGTGTGCGTGCGATGCGTGCGTGCGTGCGTGCGTGCGCGTGCGTGCGTGCGTGCGTGCGCGTGCGCGTGCGTGCGCGTGCGTGCGTGCGTGCGTGCGTGCGTGCGTGCGTGCGATGCGTGCGTGCGTGCGCGTGCGTGCGTGCGTGCGTGCGTGCGTGCCGTGCCGCGTATGCGATGTGCGATGCGTGCGTGCGTGCGAGCGTGCGTGCAGTGCGTGGCGTGCGTGCGTGCGTGCGATGCGTGCGTGCGTGCGTGCGCGCGTGCGTGCGTGCTTGCGTGCGCGTGCGTGCGTGCATACGTGCGTGCGTGCGTGCGTGCGTGCGTGCGTGCGTGCGTGCGTGCGATGCGGCGTGCGTTGCGTGCGCGTGCGTGCGTGCGTGCGTGCGCGCGCTTATTGCCTAGTTTTAAAATTACAAGAGAAACATGCTTATTTTGCTGAAATAAACACAACACTCAGAAAATATTCGACAAAAAGATTGTACATTCAATACATCAGGATTTGAATAAAACTTTGCATGTGTAGTACTAAATATATAACTAATTTGCAAAGCAGTAATACTCGACGTAATACTCAAGTGTTTTCGAAAAAAAAGCATTTAAAATTTCGTGAGCATCTATAAGTCAAACTTCAAGTCGAACATAGCTATGTAAGGTGCCGCTTGTTCGATTCTTGGCACGTATATATTTTTTGTTTCAAATTTTTTTTACTTTTTACTGCAAATACTTAAAAATAAGTATAAATAAATAAAAGTTATATGTAATAATGCACAAAAAATTGTCATTTTCTCTTTTTTATCCTTCTTTTTTTTTTATTCCTTTATAAATTGTGTTTTTCTCGGGCAACACACAAAAAATTTCATCTTCACACGGACCAATCAGCAACATACTTCTTTCTTTGTGCTGTACTACTGTGCTATTAAAATTATTTCTCCAAAATGTACTCCGTTGTACAACCGTGCGCTGTGTACTTTTTTTGACAAATTGAGAACTTAATAAAGCGTCTTCAAAATTGCTCATATCTAATTGAACGTGGTCGTGAAAGTCTCACGAGAAGATTGCATTAAAATTCATTCTATTCTATACAATCAATTATCTTCTCGAAAATTTGATATGTTAGCCCAGTCAAGGAGGACAAATTTTTGTGTTTAAATGTGATCAATTTATTTTTTAATGAAAATGGGCTTAATTGAGGGGAGATGAATCCCCGAATAATAAACTAAATTTGTGTGTGTGGGATGTTTGGGTTAGCTGTAGTAACAAAAAATAATAAAAATAAAATTGACCCCAAAAACGTACCGCGCTACCTTTCTCCTCAACACTGCCAAAATGGTCACAGATACGAGGAAAAGGCATAGGACTAAAATGAAAGAGTGCAAAATTCTCTATAAAAAAGCATGTTTACATTAAGCTAAGGAATGTGCATCAACAATGCAAATTAGGTAAAAAAGTCAAAAGATTATTTAGTTAGAGGAATGTTTGCGAAAGAAGACGAATTTTGTTTCATCCCAATCGGATGCTTAGTTTTCGAGTTATCGAAGCTGGCGATTCAGCTTAAAAAATGACAAATTGAAAAATTCAATTATGCATAAAAAATTTAAAATAAGAGGAAAAATTATTTTTAACCGGGAAAACAATCTTTGAGCTCTCCCTAAGCTCTGAAAAAAAGAGATTTTTTATTAATTTTTTCAAATCACTGATGCGTTTTGCAATGAGGGTGGGATTTGATTGTTTTGCGTATAATAGGGTACTTTTTGAATGAAATTACAAGCGCTCTTCTTGGGAAAATTATTACAGATAGAAGGACTGCGCCCAGTGACTTTTTTAAAGAGAATTTTGCGCTTTTTTACTTTAGTCCTATGCCTTTTCCTCATATCTGTGACCGTTTGGGCAATGTTTGAGGAGTAAGGTGGCGTGGTGCGTTTTTGAGGCTAATTTTGCGTTTTTATTTGTTTTACTATGGTTGACATAAACATTCCAACAAAAGTTATTCGGGAATTCATCTCCCATCGATTAAGCCCATTTTCATTAAAAAATTAATTGATTGCATTTCAAATGCTATTTTGTCTTATGTTGCGTTATGTGTGATTTGCTGTGAAACTATCTGACGATAGAGAAATTTTTATATCAATTTTAATGTCAATGAAGTTTGTTTTTCCAACGAGAGACTATGTGCATGCATAAAGCAGTATTCATTAGATGCACCAGATGTCATTGCTACATTATGTTGTTCTTATTTTGTTTTTTATTACGAATATCGTCCTGACTTATGTCAATTGATGAAATCGATTCAGAAGATTAATTCAGAAAATTAATTTAATTAATTTTCTATAATCATTTAAATGTGTTTAATTTTGAAAATAAACAATTTTAAATATAATTTCTGCGTATCATATAATTTTTATTTATTCCTATTCATTTTCAAATATTTACAATAAGTCAAAAAAATTGGAACAATAAATTTACACATGCCAGAAATCGAACCAGCGTTTTAATTCAATACCTTATTTACCTAACTACATTTACTATTTTATAACCTTATAGGGTGCTCGCAAAACTTTAAATGCTTTTTTCTCGAAAACAATTCAGTAGTGTATTTTACTGCTTTGCACAAATTGTATTGCTTTAGTTATATGTTGAGTACTACACACACAAAATTTTATTCAAATTGATATCCTGAGCATCGTACAGTTTCCTTGTGGAAATGCAAAATAAGTAAAAATAATAGCAATTAAATGAGAGGTATATTAAAGATAAATAAAATTCGTTTTTTTTATAGAAAAATTTAAATAAGGATAACCAGATTAGTATATGTAATAAATGGAGATGTCATTTATATCTTCATTGAAAAAATAATAGAAAAAATGTTCTTTTTGTTTGTTGTTATATGTTTTGTTTGCATATTTGCAAGATATCTACATGGATATCACCAGCTCGTATATATTGATCTGCTTATCCTTATTATATTTGTTTTAAAGACAAATTTAACAACGGATAAGTACTATGTCATCAGAAATGATATTCCATCCATAGGATTCCATCGATATTTATAGTCACTATGCACACGTACTACGCTTCCAAAGAAGTATTTACATTTATATTTGTACAAGATACATTAAACTGCTTAAACCAATATATATGTAATGCGAGTTTAGAACTATTTTTTATCTTATATGTTATATCTTATATACGCAGCTTCAATTTTATCCATGTCCTGTGATATGCGACTCCGTTTGATAACTTAATAAATAACTCTCCCTAAGAAATGAATGTATTAAAATAAATTACCAGGATTTCCCTGTGTGTCTCTGAAATTAAATATCGAAACTATAGAGAAAAAGTGTTTGTTTTCTCTTTTTTTTCTTTAGTTTTTTTACTTATTTTTCCATCTCTCTTTTGCTTCTGTGATAAGTGGATTTGGTTCTTCCATTGAACGTTGAATAAATTTTATTCTAAAGGATAAAAACACCGAGCGTTCTTCTCTGTATGCCTCGCTATATCTTTAGTGTCTGGTTTTATCAGACGTCTCAGCTTTATCGAATAGAAATAAAGTAGGAAGTTGTAGCAAAGCATATAGGAATGCTCGGTGCATTTTAATCATGACTGCATGTGAATACAAATGTACTCTGCATTAATACACCCTGTCCGTATATAGGGTGAGGAAAAAGTATGGAAACCCTTAAATATCTCGGAAACTACGCATTTTAGAAAGAAATGTTTCAGACAAAAGTTGTAAGGTTGACAAAGGTATATTTACTGATCTTATCATTTTGACTTTGCATGGCATCGCCAAGGTCAGACCAAGGTCATCTTGAATTTTTTAAATAGGACACTCGATATATTCTTGTAGCTTATCTCGAGAGCTTTTCAAAACACTATAATAAAGTATTTTTTTCATGAAGTACTTTTTGAGGCTTGAAAGATACAGTATTTTGACATAAAATACGAAATATCTTGAGAAACATTCAGTTTTCGATAATCTTATCTTGATACTTTTTACACAGAATAATGAAATCAAGCAATTGGTGTAAAGTAGAGATGTGCGAATCAAAGATTTTTTATGTCGAAACGAATCGAATCGAATCAAGAAATTTTTGTCGAACCGAATCGAATTAATTCGAATCGAACTAAATCGAAGCGAATCGAAATAAATCGAATTAAATCGAATTAAATAATAAAACTATGGTTCTTGTAATTAATGTTTGATAACTATAAGTATTATATTATTTAATTTAAATATTACATTTTATAAAGATATTTTTTCCGTATATATTTGAATCGTAACTTAGCAATAAAAATTAATGAAACCTGTTACATCGATAAAGTCCACAGCATGTGCAAAGAAAATTTATTGATACCATTACATATGATTATTCATAATATCACATATTAATATAATAATCTTAATACAATTTTCTATTATACTAAGAAATTAAAGTACCAATACAATGTATTGGATATTATGTATTGAATACATAATACAAAATTATGCAAAAATTAAAATTACAAAATAAAAATTTTTAATAAATAAAATAAAAATTTTTCTTTATTTTAAGGATACGCACAATTCGTATCTAATACAAAAAAATTACCTTTAGATAAAATATTAAAAATAAACAAAAATAAGAGAAGCAACTAAATTTTTAAAACTCATATTAACTAAGAAATTAAAAATACGTAACAATACATAATGCAAAATTATACAAAACTTAAAAGTACAAGAGAAAAATTGATTTGAGTTTGAAAATTCACATACGTGCGTAATTTGTTAAATAATTTTCGATTCAAAATGTTCGAAATGCTTCGAATTCGAACCCTAGGAATTCGAATGCGAGACCGAACTCCGAGAGCGCGCCGACGATCTCCGGCGAACCGAGCCGAACCCGTTAAGCGGCGTTCACGCGCACCCGCGCCAATAGCGAAACATTAAGCCGGCAATACCGGACTTGTATATAGTAGGAATAAGTTAGCATGTAAGTTAGTGTATAAGCCGTAGTAATTTAATAAACATAGTTATACGATATTAAACGCACGCCTAATTCACTCAGCCTTCGACTCCACCGCCCGAACTTTGGATAACCGCGGCTATCCGCAGCTCACAGAAATCCTGTTACAAATGTCGAATCTGCTAAAATTCGATTCGATTCGATTCGAATCCGAATAATTCGCACATCTCTAGTGTAAAGAAAACACATGGTTAATTTAAAAAAAAAAGTTACAAAATATATGTAACAGTGGATTTTCGCTTGTGCTACGGATAGCCGCGGGTATCCAGTGTCCGGGCGGCGGGATCGAAGGTTGAGTAATGAGGCGTTCGTTTAATCTTAAAATTAGGTTTATTCTATGACTAATACTTATACACTAGATTATCTACAATATTTACAAGTTCCGGTACTGCCGGCTTAAGGTTTCGTTGTTGGCGCTGGTGCGCGTGAATGCGGCTTAACGCGGCCGTAAGCGTTCGGCTCGATCCGTCGGTGTTCGGCGGTCTGATCTCGCGGACTGAGCACGAAGTAAGAGTAAGGAGACCATGAAGGAAGAGGGGAGGAGACTCAACTCCGTGAAAAAAAGCGATCCCGTTTTGGCCGATCAATTGGGAGGAAATCTGCTGACCGGAATAACTTTCTAATTCGGGTGCCATTTGCAATATAACCTAATTCTGCATCTTTGATAGAAAAAATGTCGTGTTGTATTCGTGGATGTAGTGTTAAAACAGAAAAATCGGAAAAGAAAAGTAGCCTTTTCAAACCTCGCACAGTAAGTATTGCAGTATTATTAATAATTGTAAAGATACAATAAAGTCGTCTAGCTGTCAATGTATGTAACCCGTTGTTATATGTCACGTATGTTATGTTAGCTAACAAGCTAATAGAAGCGCAAATTGGAGAATTACCACTTGTAACTTATACTATTGATACGTCTGTGACGCCTGTCACTGTGACTGGTTAAAGGTTAAAGTCATGTTCCAATATATGTATACTAAAAATCTATAGTATACACAACGTTAACTATAGCTTAAAAATGGCACCTGAATTAGAAAATTATTCCGGTTAGCGGATTTCCTCCCAATTGATCGGCCAAAACAGGATCGCATTTTCTGCTCGTACACGACGAAGTTGAGTCTCCTCCCCTCTTCCTTCATGAAGGAGACCTAATTACATAGATTGAAAGTGATCACGAAAAATGTTCCGTGAAGGAGGAGGTTTGCCGAATGGAATAACTTGCAACATTTCGTCGCCATCTTTAAATTGTCAATGACAGATGAGATCACAGTGAGAGAAAAGGTTATAAGGATTAGAAAAGCATGAATAGAAAATATATCTATGCTGACTTATTAATAGATAGATAAATAAATAGATAGATTAAAAGATATTGCTTATAGCGAAATATTAATTGATTTAACATGCAACAATTTTAGGTTATAAAAATTAAAAGTTAATACTACAACAAATTCTAATTTTCTGCAAAACATACAATTATAAATAAAATGTTAAATGTTAAACTACATTTACTTTAAAATTTATAATCTTGAAATATATACCTTATATAAAATGTTTAATTAAAATTATTTGCATATCACGTTGCATACGAATATTTCTAGTCACAAGCACAAAGTAAGCTCTTTGCTTGCTCTTGCTCTTAGTGCAGTCAGTTCAGTTCATGTTCCTCATGGTACAGCTAAAAAAGAACAGATTTAAGATGGCGACGAAATGTTGCAAGTTATTCCATTCGGCAAACCTCCTCCTTCGTGGAACATTTTTCGTGACCAACTTTTTTCTCTATACGCTATCTAGTTATGTCTCCTTACTCTTACTTCGTGGGACTGAGATTGGGCGGGATCGGTGGACTTCGCGGTCCTTCGGCGGCGCGACGCTATAGTCGCGGAGATCGGGCGGAATCGGCGGGCTTCGCGGTAGTTCGGCGGCGCGGGTCTGTTCGCGGAGATCGGGCGGAGTCGGCGGACTTCGCGGGGTTTCGGCGGCGCGGCTCTGGCTACCGAGATCGGGCGGAATCGGCGGGTTCCGTCCATAGACTTATATAATAGACTGCGCTTTCCTATGGACGCACGCACGCCTACATAAGAGTGAGAGGGCAATAGTGGAGCGCTGTTCTCTCTGTCTAATACGCGATGAAGTGGGGGTAAATGAGTGGAATGAGGTAGAGCGAAAATAGAGGTTAGTAAAGCTGTCCGTTTTGCCTGAACTGGTTGTGTATCACAGGGTTGTATTACAATTTTATTAAAAATATGGTCAGACGTTGCAGTTTGTGCAAATTGGAACAAGGAATGATTTCCAATGTTTGTTTTTTTTCCTTTTTGATCAGCATACAGCGCTTTCCCCTTTTCTCCCAGTCGTCTTCTCCGCTTCCTCCCACTCTCTCTATAATGTGAGAGAGAGCGAAGAACTCCATCACTACTTCTATCCTTCAATGTCGGCGTGCGTGCGTCCATAGGAAGGCGCAGTCTATTATATAAGTCTATGGTTCCGTCTTACTTCGGCGGTTCGGTCGCGGATTAATTCGCGTGAATTAAGGGAATGATCGGAGAGATGGAGGGCCTCTCATCGGGGGTTGCCGCTCAACTCGCGGTGTGCCACTCAGCACGTGGTCTTAGAAAAGACTACTCAGCGCGTAGTCGGTTAGAAACACAAGCGGTGAATTGTCGCTCAGCACACGACTCTCGTGGATGCTCAGCTCGCACCCTGGAGGATTTGCTCGCTCAGCACGCGGGCGGATAGGAACCGGAGACTATGTCCCGGTGGATAGACCTGCTCAACTCGCTGGTCGGAAGGAACATGTTTTCTACTGCAAATTCTGCGTTATTTATACCCGTAGGTCGGTGACAGGCGGGTTGGTGCGGTGCGGAAACAATTGTTTATGCCGGGGGTGACTCGCTATAGTAACGCTTCGTTACATATATACTTGTGTTTGGCAACATATTTTTTTTCAAATCAACCATGTGTTTTCTTTACACCAATTGCTTGATTTCATTATTCTGTGCAAAAAGTATCAAGATAAGATTATCGAAAACTGAATGTTTTTCAAGATATTTTGTATTTTATATCAAAATACTGTATCTTTCAAGCTTCGTAACTCAAAAAGTACTTTATGAAAAAATACTTTATTATAGTGTTTTGCAAAACTCTCGAGATAAGCTACAAGAAGATGCAATAATATATTGGGTGTCCTATTTAAAAAATTCAAGATGACCTTGGTCTGACCTTGGCGATGCCATGTAAAGTCAAAATGATAAGATCAGTAAATAGACCTTTTTCGACCTTACAACTTTTGTCTGAAACATTTTTTTCTAAAATGCGTAGTTTCCGAGATATTTAAGGGTTTCCATACTTTTTCCTCACCCTGTATATGTACACTGATTGTGACTAGTTGCAATGTAGTTCCTCACGTTATTAATTTTTATCTATAATTTTTTTATCTATAATTTTGTATAATAATTAAATGTTTTTAGACAACTTATTTAAGGAGGTTGGTGAATTATAAGGAGATAGAAAGAATCACATACAATTTTTGTAAAACATTTTTAACAGAATGCAACGACTGTTTGAATTTCACGTGATTTGATTGGTTAATTCTTGAGAAATTTAATTTTAAAGATAGGGTCTTGTACCAAAATTTATAATTTAAAAAATTAACTAACTGGCTATGATTCTCAATTTATTATTTTGCAATGTGTCAGCCATGAGTTTTGATCCTTTTTAAGTAAGTAAATAAATGGAGATATAAAGATGTCATGCTACAATTGAATTTACTACATCGATTAGTAACTACGTCGTAAAAGAATGTTTACACAGCATTTGACGTCAGCAGTTATAACATCGATGTGTTATAACTTCGACGTTAAATCATAAATCTTTCACTAAACCCAAGGACATGGACGTAGGAAATATATGGACGGAATCTAATTCCGCGGGGGTGAAGCCTAAAGAGTGTGGGGAAAGAAAGTCTACTTTCACGGAGTTGATGAACACAAATGGCCGACTAGTGGTTAGCTCCACGGTCGAAAATAGCGTCATATAGTGGCGAGTGTAGAAACCTGTAAACTGTAGAAGAACGAGACATGAAATGCCCAACTTCTCAAGCGTCCCATGCGATTACAATACAGTTTCAATACTTGAATTTTGAAGTACATAATTGGTCGTGAGTGTAAGGCGAGTCACAAAACCCACAAAACGCACAGAACAAAATACAGCAGCTAAAATGGCTAAAGTCCCGTAGGCCCCACCATATTAACAGCATGTAAATAGATCAAGATCATATATAGAATATATATATATATATATATCAAACATATATATATGAACCAATATAGATATATATAGAATATATATGTAGAATACATAATATACGTGCCATAGCTTACAACGAGATAGAAGGCACTAAACTAAGTTGAAAAGTTCTCTACCACTTTGCAATTTTCTCAATTGTTAACGAGTTATTAATTATCAAAATTCGCCGTATTAGCACGGCCTACCGCCGAATGCAAGCGCGCGGCGAGATGGAACCGCCCAGCGAGGCTCATAGGCGCGCGGAGATTGTTTACTGCAGGCGCACCGTATCGACATATGTACCTATTCTGTAGAAGAAATTGTCGAGAAGCTTCCGTAGCAAACGTAGCTGCCTGTAGTAAACAACTCTCCAAGCGCGGCCTCCTCTCCTCCTCCTCCCTCCTTCCCTCCTATTCATGCTTTTAACTCTAATCCTTAATATATTTTTATATATATATATGGGGCATTTCACGTCAACTCTCCAAGCGCGGAGCGCGAGCGTCAAAACCTCCCATGTTCAACTCGTGTTTACTCCAGATTGAAGTACCGAAACGAAAAGTTTTATAATTGAAATTTGTTCATTTTTTCCTCAGCTTTCTAACGGTGCAATTGGTTTTTCCAAAATTTTCCATTTTCACCGAGAAAAATTATAAAACACGTTATATCTCGAAAAGTATATTTTTAATATTTTTTTTGACCATCTAGATCGAAAGCTGAGGACTTTTTACGTCGAAAATGATATTTTCCAAAGTGTAGTCAAGTTGTTTTCATTAAGAATGACACCGCGAAAGAGAAGACGATACGCCGTTTGAGCGCGCGGAAAGGCACGGCGCAGCGCGCTTCTCACAAACACACGCAGTTTACGTTTATACTTGTTATATCATTATCATTATCATTATTATTAATAATCATCATTGCAAATGAATCATCGTTTCGTATTAAATACAAAATATCAATGAACATCGAATTTACTTTTCTAATAATAATTCCTATGAACGACAATTAACTTGATACATTTTTTCTTTTTAACTGTAAATATATTTTGTTTTATTTTATTCTATTTTCTGAGATTTACACCGAAAAAACTGTTTTGCTATAACAGCCCAATTTTGTGCTAATCCGGCAACTCACTTGTCCTAGTCAAACACAGCATAAGTTCTTCGTTGGTTTAACACAAGTCTTTGGCTGTTTTAGATATAATTTCGTACACTAATGAAACTGTTGTCGATACAGCCTACACGGAAAGAAAGAAACACGACTGCAAACATTTTTTATTTCAACTCGCGATATTTTAAGAATTTCGAAACGAATAAAAAACGAAAATGATCATTAGAGTTGTCTGCGTCTAATGAAGAGAGAAAAAACAACATATCTCAATACACAAAAAAGTCATTAATTTTTTTCTACACAACTGCAAATTATACGTTTTTATACTTTCAAGTGCTTCGTTTATCGAGCGAATTTTGAGCATCTGAAAACTTTCAGCAAAAAAGTTGTTCATTAAGGTATGAAAAAGTTTTCTGGAAAGTTTCATCCTCATTGCTTTAATAGTTTAAAAGTAACGAATGTTTAAAATTGGTAGCGGCCGACTCGCCGACGCGTCGCGACGTCATGTTTCGCACATGACCAACTTTAAACATTCATTACTTTGAAACTATTAAAGCTATGAGGATGAAACTTTCCAGAAAACTTTTTCATACCTTAATGAACAACTTTTTTGCTGAAAGTTTTCGGATGCTCAAAATTCGCTCGATAAACGAAGCACTTGAAAGTATAAAAACGTATAATTTGCAGTTGTGTAGAAAAAAATTAATGACTTTTTTGTGTATTGAGATATGTTGTTTTTTCTCTCTTCATTAGACGCAGACAACTCTAATGATCATTTTCGTTTTTTATTCGTTTCGAAATTCTTAAAATATCGCGAGTTGAAATAAAAAATGTTTGCAGTCGTGTTTCTTTCTTTCCGTGTAGGCTGTATCGACAACAGTTTCATTAGTGTACGAAATTATATCTAAAACAGCCAAAGACTTGTGTTAAACCAACGAAGAACTTATGCTGTGTTTGACTAGGACAAGTGAGTTGCCGGATTAGCACAAAATTGGGCTGTTATAGCAAAACAGTTTTTTCGGTGTAAATCTCAGAAAATAGAATAAAATAAAACAAAATATATTTACAGTTAAAAAGAAAAAATGTATCAAGTTAATTGTCGTTCATAGGAATTATTATTAGAAAAGTAAATTCGATGTTCATTGATATTTTGTATTTAATACGAAACGATGATTCATTTGCAATGATGATTATTAATAATAATGATAATGATAATGATATAACAAGTATAAACGTAAACTGCGTGTGTTTGTGAGAAGCACGCTGCGCCGTGCCTTTCCGCGCGCTCAAACGGCGTATCGTCTTCTCTTTCGCGGTGTCATTCTTAATGAAAACAACTTGACTACACTTTGGAAAATATCATTTTCGACGTAAAAAGTCCTCAGCTTTCGATCTAGATGGTCAAAAAAAATATTAAAAATATACTTTTCGAGATATAACGTGTTTTATAATTTTTCTCGGTGAAAATGGAAAATTTTGGAAAAACCAATTGCACCGTTAGAAAGCTGAGGAAAAAATGAACAAATTTCAATTATAAAACTTTTCGTTTCGGTACTTCAATCTGGAGTAAACACGAGTTGAACATGGGAGGTTTTGACGCTCGCGCTCCGCGCTTGGAGAGTTGACGTGAAATGCCCCATATATAAGATAAGGTAGACGTGTGTCACATCGCTCTATAAAAATCACTTACTTTGCGGTGGTTGAAGGGGGTTAGTGGGAGCCAAAGTTGTCATAGTTCTGATATATACCATCTGCAGTTGTGTGTATTATCTAATCGGAATGTGCTAATTAAAGTGAGAAGTGAACTTTTCTATATGACTTTTCGGTGGTCGAAAGGCAGGTGTCCATACAGGTGCCAACGTGGACGATTCGACAAGTGCGGTGGCTACGTATGTATGGTTGGTTTTAGCACTAATGTTTGTGGCAGCCGCGGCCGATAAATCAGTGATATGGACGAGTTTTGTGCTGAATATCGATGTTCGGCATGTAAGAAGCCAATTAAAAGTCAAGTAGTGGCATGTAAGTCTTGTGTGAAACTGTTTTATCACCCGGGATGTCAGGGCCGGATTTAGGTTGTAGGGGGCCCCTAAGCACTGGCTTTGAAGGGGGTCCTTTTAACTTAACCAAACCTAACAAACTGACTTATGGTAAAGGCAAATATAGAAAACACAATAAATAAATCATATATATTAAAATTTATTTTAACATATTTTTCTGTATATAAAGCCTATTTAAAATTTTGTTTTCTGCTTTTAATTGCTGCAAATTGCTCAATAATTTCATTAAAAGATATAGCTCGTAATTTGTCGTTCTCTATGGACATTAATGTTAAATCTACTAACCTTTCTTGAGTCATTGTTGTACGCAAATAACTTTTTATTCGTTTTAATTTTGAGAACGATCTTTCTCCAGAACAATTAGTCGCCATTAAAGATAAAAATAAACGTAAAATTGCTTCTACATTAGGATACGCGGTTTGAATTTTATCTTGAAAAATTAATTGATATAACTGTTCATGACTTAAATATTTTTTTTCTTGATAAACTTGTTTTGCGTACATATGAAAATGTTTTATTTCGCTGGAAAAGTCATGTTGGACATCTTTTGGAAATTCCTGTTTTAGAAAGAGTAAGTCTTTTTGGATTTCTTTTTCCGATGCATCCAAATTTGTCAAAAAAGAAAACATGTTAGATACATTTTTATAAATTAACGCTCTCTCTTCCAAATTTCTTTTCAGTGCATCAATCATTGGAATAAAAGATTGCATTTTAAATTTATCCCTAGGAGATAAATTTTCCGCAGCATCAGGGGCATTACCATCATTAACTTGCTTCCTTCTTTTTATCTTTCGTTTTCTCGCAGATTTATAATCAATATCAGGAAGTTTTCCTTTTGCCTGAGACTCGATGTCATCAAAATCTTGCCGAACGTTTTGCACATACTGAGACAGTGCAAAGTAAAGTTTTGCAGTTGTGCTTATTGTTATTTCTGCATTTTGGAGAGCTTTAGATGTTTTGTCGAACTCATTTAATATTTTTTCCCAAAATTCTAACATAAAGACGAATTCGAGCTCCTCCGTTATGTTAATCAGAGCAGAAGCCTCATTTCGATATTCCCCGCTTTCATTTCCATCTTCAGCAATGTGGTAAAGAGCAGCAATTATGTCATTGTAACCTCTAGCTACAGCTGAAGTAGCTTGTGCATGAGCATTCCACCTTGTATCAGAAAGTCGTTTAAGTTGTAAAAAGGATTTATTTTGCTGCGAATATTCATTCAAGATGGACCAACGCTTCGGCGATGCTGAGAAAAATACGTACAACCCTTGAATGGTAGAAAAAAATCGAACAGCTTCAAGACACGAATCAACTGCAGAGCGTCCAACGAGATTTAATGAGTGGCCAGCACATGGAATGTATATAGCGTATTCATTTTCCTCTCGAATTTTAGCTTGCATTCCCTTATATACTCCGGACATGTTAGCAGCGTTGTCATAAGATTGACCTCTACAATTACTAAAATTAATTTGGCATTCATCTTTTAAATATGTTAAGACAACCTTTGCTAAATTTTCGCCAGTATGACTTTTTATGTCAAGATATGTTAGAAATCTTTCAATAGGTAATCCATTATCCGGTGAGACATATCGAATAATTACAGCCAATTGATCAATATGTGATAAATCTGGCGTCGAATCAACAGATATACTAAAATATCCTGCAGTTTTTATATCTTGTAAAATTGATTCTCTGATTTTTAAGGCCATCAAATGGATGAGTTCATCACATATTGTTTTTGATAAATAGGATGATTTTCCAGAACCGCTATTACCGTATTGTCCAATATGAGTCGCAAGAAATGGATCATATCTTGAAATCAGTTCCAGGATTCCTAAATAATTGCCATTATTTGATGAGCCGAATTTTTCTTCACTTCCTCGGAAAGCTAAGCCGCGTTCTGCTAGAGTACTAATGACGTCTATTACTCGGCGTAAAACTTGTTTCCAATATTCTTTTTCTTGAGTAACTTGCATGTCAAGTTGCAAATCCAAATTCGATTCACGTCTCCTCGTTAAAAATGAAAATAAAGCATTTCTGTGGTCTTCAGAATTTTCGTGTTGTTGAATAGAAATTAGATTACGCCAGTCACTAAATCCTTCGTTTGCAAGAGATGTTGACGATGCAGAAAATATTTTACATACGAAACAATAAACACATCCCGTTGCAGGAGAGTAAACTAACCAATCTCTATCATACTTTTCTCCGTTAATTTTTGTTCCATGAAAAATATTTTTAGAGCAATATCGAGAAGCATTTGTGAATTCTCTCTTTGATTTATCAAATGGTCCATTGCGATGTTGACAGTCTAAAGGTCCCTTCTTAATCCAGTAATCAACATCCGTTTTAGATAAATGACTCCAAAGACCAACATCAGAACACTGAATATTTTGCAGCGATTTTGAAGAAATATTGGTATTGGGCATGTCATTATTTATTTGATTTTTCTCATTTGTAGATACAGCTTTCTCTGAATTTGAATCAGCGTCTTCAAATGTAGGATCCTGTATATTCAAAATATAAATGCTACGTTATTTTTTATTCCATTAAATTAAATCACTCCAAATCTAAAGTGTAAATGCTTTATCAAATGTGTAAAATATGAATATGAAAGAAATACATTCTTTTTCAAACGCTGTGCCTACAATTTCTTTCTAGATTATTAACTTATTGTTAGTTAAATAGTAAAACACAATACCTGTGAATTTGAGTTTTCAATTTCCTGTGATTTTTCCTTCGCACTTATAAAATTTGTAATTTTTGTTAATTTCTTTTGAGCTTCTTCCAATTCTTGCTTTCTTTTTCTTTTTTGGGAGCCACTTTCGTACACTCTTTTCATTGTTAATAAACGATTTTAGAATAATAAAGAAGTATCTGCGATTATGCGATTTCAAGTTAGAGCACTGATCGTTTACTCGCACATCGACCGTCTGCAGCATGCGTCTAAACAAAAGATCTCGAAAAAGACAAAGACAAAACAGTGACTTGGTAGGAAAAAAAAAGAAGACAGTCTACGAATAGACGGTCAAGTGTTTTAACTTGAAATCGCGGATACTTCTTTATTATTCTAAAATCATTTACTAACAATGAAAAGAATATACGAAAATGAGTCCCAAAAAAGAAAAAAAAGCACAAGGATTGGAAGAAGCTCTAAAAAAATTAACAAAAATTACAAATTTTATACGTGCGAAGGAAAAATTGCAGAAAATTGAAAACTTAAATGCAAAGGTGTTGTGTTTTAATATTTAACTAACAATAAGTTAATAATCGTGAAAAAAATGGTCGGCGCATTTTAGAAAGATTTTATGCCTTTTATATATTCATATTTTACACACGTGACAAAGCATTACACTTTAGATTTGGAGTGATTTAACTTAATGGAATAAAAAATAACGTAGCATTTATATTTTGAATATACATGCAGGATCCTACTTACGCATGAAGGCACTGATTTAAATTCAGAGAAAGCTGAAATATCTACAAATGCAGTTGAGAAAAATCAAATGAATAATGATATGACCATTGACCAATACTAATAATGCATATCCTTTCGCAATCGCTGCAAAATATTCAGTGATTTGATGTTGGTCTTATTTAGAATCACACATTTGTCTAAAACATATTTTTTATAGTTGATTACTGGATTAAGAAGGGACCTTCAGACTATCAACATCGCAATAGACCATTTAAAAAATCGAAGAGAGAGTATTCACAAATGCTTCTTGATAGTGCTCTAAAAATATTTTTCACGAAATAAAAATTAACGGAGAAAAGTATAACAGAGATTTATTATTGTTTTGCATGTAAAATATTTTCTACATTGATTTTATTAAGACTTTATAGAGGCCCCTGCAAATTCATTTCTAGCAACACAAAATTCAGAAAATATTTCTTTTATGTAATACTGAAAACGTATTTTTTTTTCATTTTTTCCGTTAATTTAATACTCGTATGAAATTAGTTGTATGGAACTTTGGGGCCCTTGCTGGCGCGGGGCCCTAAGCAACTGCTTATATTGCTTATGCCAAAATCCGGCCCTGCGGGATGTGTTAGTAAACATAAGGTGTACGATAAGAATCGAGAAGTAGTAGCTTGTCCGGGTTCGTATGAGAAATTTTTAATCGAGGAGGATAAATCATTGGCAATGGAAGGGAGAAACAGGGAAAGAATAGGTTCCATAGGGTCAACAGAGCCTATGGAAAGTATAACAAGTATGGCAAAAACATCCGGAATTGATGGGAAGATAGAGTGGCTTGTAAAGATAGTGAAAGTAATAAAAGATGAAGCAGTTTGTAGGAGGGAAATTAAGTTGGTAATTAGAGAAATTTCATTTGAATTAGAGAAATTGTCCGAGAAGAAATGGGAAGTATTAAACAACAGCTGGAAGATCTGAGAGGAATGATACAACGAGGAGCAGGAGGATCAACAGTAGGATTTCAAAGGAGTTACAGTGATGTGATTAAGGAAAGAAAGAAGGAAAATGCAATAATTGTTAAACCAGAAATGCAACAAGAGAGTGGGACAACTAAACAGATGATTAAAGATAAGATTGATATCAAAAATATGGCAATGGGAATAACGAAATTGAAGAATGGTAGTTAAGGAGCAGTAATTGTGGGATGTGAGACTGGTGAGGAGAAATTGAAAGATACTGTGCAAGATAGGCTGGGAGATAAGTTCAATATAGCGGATATAGGAGGTAACACAGATGAAACCCAAATTGAAAATCATTAATATTGGTGAGGAAGAAATAAAAATGTAAAACCAGGATTTAATAGATATAATAAAGAGACAGAATAAAATGGAGATAACAAAGGATGTATTCCACTTCAAAATATTGAAAAGATTAGTAAGAAAGAGAGAAAATAGCCAGATGAGGGGAAGGAGAGAAGAGAATGGATCAATAATAATTGAGGTGAATGAAGGAACACATGAATTAATGCTGAGGAAAGAGAAATTAAATGTAGGATGGAGGAAATGTCCTGTGGTTAACTATGTTAGTGTTAAAAGATGTTTTAAATGCTGGGGTTATTATCACCTAGCGAAAAATTGTACAAGAAATGAAACCTGTCATAAGTGTACAGGGAGTTATAAGGAGAGTGATTGTACAGAAACTAAGGAGAAACGTGTAAATTGTATGTTTAAGAATAAAACATACAATTTGAAAATAGATGAGGATCAGATGGATGATGCCCTTAGTGCAGATTGTCCGACATTCAAGAGGGAATTGCAGAAAGAAAAGAGAAGAGCTGGTTGGGAAGATAGTAAATAGCAACCATGGAACAAGGAGGAAATATTACTATACACAAATACACAAAGTCTAATAGCACATAAGGATGAGATACATCATCAGGTTATGAAGATGGTAAACCTCACATTTGTAGCATTTTCGGAATCAAGATTGACTAAAGAAATTGAAGACAATGAAATTAATGTACCGGGCTATAGCGTCCCGTATGGAAAAAAATTATAAGAAAACTATTCAAAAAATTATTGGAACACTACTGCGAACAATACAGGAAAACTATTAAAACACTATTGAAACACTATTGAAAAATATTGGAATACTACAATAAACTTATTATAACACTATTGAAATCCTATTCGTGAAGTATAGTGTCATTCACTGTAGTATTTTCGTCGATAACTACTTAAACACTTATACTAAAACTATTTGTAAATTATTCAAGTGAAGGAGACACCAAGTTTCACCCAAGTTTTCCAAAAAATAAAATTTGAAAAAATATTCAATCTAAAGCTATTCACACACTGATTCTTTATATGTAGATGTCTAAGTCGACTCGGGTCAGGATTCAAAGATTTTGGTCCAAAATAATACTAAAGAACAACAGCTGATCTTAGCGTTATTTTACCGATTTTAATCCCTAAATTTTTGGATCCTGATTTGAGTCCACTTTGTACCTACATCATATTTGAAATTAGTGTGTCATAAGCTTTATTTTGAGTATTTTTATTTTGAGTATTTTTGTGTTGAAAAATTTGGGCGAACCGCCTACAGGTTGTTGGCGTTTGTATTTTTACATTTAAAGGACGAAGATGTAAGACTATAAATTAGATTTAAATTTATATTTATTGCACAAAAATGAAAATAATATATTATTATAATATAGTATATTGAGAAACAATATAAAATATAAAGGAAAATATAAAACAGGAAAATATAAAACATTTTAAATAATAAACACTTTAATAAAATAATTAAAATCGAAAGATGATTTTAATTCGTTGTTGGCGTTAGGCTGACGTTCGGCGCGCAGATCATTTATTGGTTGAAAAGCCTTCACGTGGCCAGTTTGCCTGTCAAATAATACTTTTATGTGTTATCTTAATTACTGGCGAAGAAAAGACTATTTTCAAAGTTAATAAAATAATCTTAATCTAGTATAAAAGAGGATGGACCATTTGGGCTGATTTTGACCTCCCATAAATTTCGTTCAAGTTCATGAAATATATATATCTTGAATAATTTGAATACAATCACTCAAGATATAGATTTTTTATGAGTTTGAACAAAATTTGTAGGAGGCTAGAATTGTGTCCCAAATGGACCCTCCTGCTTATACAATATGTTTGTTATATAAATTTTATTATAATATTGTAATATACGATAATATATTAATTTTCCTTTAACAAAACAGAAAGTAAATATAGTCTTGTGACTATACGTAAAAAAATTAAAAACATCTTTTAATATTACATAAAAATAGAAACATCTATTTTGATATAAATAAGTAAATATGTCTTATAATGTTATAAACAAAAAACAAAAATAAAGAAACATTTGTTTACACTAAAATTGACTTAAAAATAATTATTTCTTTTTTTATATACTTTTTAATATATTATCGTCTATCCTTCTCTAAAGTTAATCTAACAATAATTTCATCAAAAGATATTACTCACCATTGTCCTCCTGCTTTTTTCTGCTTGCTCGAGGTACAGCGTTATTGCACTTTTGTCTCACTGCTGCTTTAAAAAGTTTTTGGGTGTCTTTATTGCACTCAAATATTGAAAACACATGTGCTGTAATAATAAAATAAAAAGTAATTATTTTGAAGGAAATTTTAAAAATAATTTGATAATAAAACATTACGTTATTTAATACAAATACATATATATATCAATTGTGTATGTGTGTGTGTATGTGTGTGTGTGTGTGTGTGTGTGTGTGTGTGTGTGTGTGTGTGTGTGTGTGTGTGTGTGTGTGTGTGTGTGTGTGTGTACACATTAATTCTTCATAAAGTAAGATTAGGTTCCGAAACATCCTTTTTGAGGAAAATTTTACTGGAAATATAATAAAACACGTTATGTATTCTATATGTATTACATCGAGTAAAATTTCTTCTCGAAGATGTTTTGGAATGTAGCTAAAGTATACAAAAAAATATGAACTAACCTGTATGTATATTTTCTGTTTTTTTGCTTTTAGACGAGAATATCTTGTTGTTATAGGAATTTCTTCAGATTCATCTGTTAGATATTTTTTATAAGATCCTCTTTTCCCTTTCGACATTATGTCTGTTGATGCAGTATATGCTTATTGGACTATTTGCGACCGGCACAACGCGCACATGCGTCTACGTATTGTAGAAGTAAAGCTTTCTGATCACTTGTCCACTTCCTCTTATATTCGTATAAACGGACTAGGATTCAAGAAAATCTATACGCTCATTAAACTATTTACGACCGGCACTGGATTTGCACTGACCGGCACAACGCGCGCATGCATCTACGTAGTACGTAGTACGTATTGTAAAAGTAAAGCCTAGTGCAGACTGCACGCAGCATTAAGCGTCAAGCAGCGAACTTCATGGATTGGCTGTTGCTTGCCCAAAATCCAATACTGTTGATTTTGGGCAAGCAGCAGCCAATCAACGAAGTTTGCTGTTTTACTCTTGCTGCGTGCAGTCTATGCATGTGCGCGTTGTGCCGGTCAGTGCAGGTCCAGTGCCGGTTGTAAATAGTTTAATGAGCGTATAGATTTTCTTGAATCCTAGTCCGTTTATACGAATATAAGAGGAAGTGGACAAGTGATCAGAAGGCTTTACTTCTACAATACGTAGACGCATGTGCGCGTTGTGCCGGTCGCAAATAGTCCAATAAGCATATACTGCATCAACAGACATAATGTCGAAAGGGAAAAGAGGATCTTATAAAAAATATCTAACAGATGAATCTGAAGAAATTCCTATAACAACAAGATATTCTCGTCTAAAAGCAAAAAAACAGAAAATATACATACAGGTTAGTTCATATTTTTTTGTATACTTTAGCTACATTCCAAAACATCTTCGAGAAGAAATTTTACTCGATGTAATACATATAGAATACATAACGTGTTTTATTATATTTCCAGTAAAATTTTCCTCAAAAAGGATGTTTCGGAACCTAATCTTACTTTATGAAGAATTAATGTGTACACACACACACACACACACACACACACACACACACAGAATTACACACACACACACAATACACACACACACATAACACACACACACACACACACACACACATACACACACACATACACAATTGATATATATATGTATTTGTATTAAATAACGTAATGTTTTATTATCAAATTATTTTTAAAATTTCCTTCAAAATAATTACTTTTTATTTTATTATTACAGCACATGTGTTTTCAATATTTGAGTGCAATAAAGACACCCAAAAACTTTTTAAAGCAGCAGTGAGACAAAAGTGCAATAACGCTGTACCTCGAGCAAGCAGAAAAAAGCAGGAGGACAATGGTGAGTAATATCTTTTGATGAAATTATTGTTAGATTAACTTTAGAGAAGGATAGACGATAATATATTAAAAAGTATATAAAAAAAGAAATAATTATTTTTAAGTCAATTTTAGTGTAAACAAATGTTTCTTTATTTTTGTTTTTTGTTTATAACATTATAAGACATATTTACTTATTTATATCAAAATAGATGTTTCTATTTTTATGTAATATTAAAAGATGTTTTTAATTTTTTTACGTATAGTCACAAGACTATATTTACTTTCTGTTTTGTTAAAGGAAAATTAATATATTATCGTATATTACAATATTATAATAAAATTTATATAACAAACATATTGTATAAGCAGGAGGGTCCATTTGGGACACAATTCTAGCCTCCTACAAATTTTGTTCAAACTCATAAAAAATCTATATCTTGAGTGATTGTATTCAAATTATTCAAGATATATATATTTCATGAACTTGAACGAAATTTATGGGAGGTCAAAATCAGCCCAAATGGTCCATCCTCTTTTATACTAGATTAAGATTATTTTATTAACTTTGAAAATAGTCTTTTCTTCGCCAGTAATTAAGATAACACATAAAAGTATTATTTGACAGGCAAACTGGCCACGTGAAGGCTTTTCAACCAATAAATGATCTGCGCGCCGAACGTCAGCCTAACGCCAACAACGAATTAAAATCATCTTTCGATTTTAATTATTTTATTAAAGTGTTTATTATTTAAAATGTTTTATATTTTCCTGTTTTATATTTTCCTTTATATTTTATATTGTTTCTCAATATACTATATTATAATAATATATTATTTTCATTTTTGTGCAATAAATATAAATTTAAATCTAATTTATAGTCTTACATCTTCGTCCTTTAAATGTAAAAATACAAACGCCAACAACCTGTAGGCGGTTCGCCCAAATTTTTCAACACAAAAATACTCAAAATAAAAATACTCAAAATAAAGCTTATGACACACTAATTTCAAATATGATGTAGGTACAAAGTGGACTCAAATCAGGATCCAAAAATTTAGGGATTAAAATCGGTAAAATAACGCTAAGATCAGCTGTTGTTCTTTAGTATTATTTTGGACCAAAATCTTTGAATCCTGACCCGAGTCGACTTAGACATCTACATATAAAGAATCAGTGTGTGAATAGCTTTAGATTGAATATTTTTTCAAATTTTATTTTTTGGAAAACTTGGGTGAAACTTGGTGTCTCCTTCACTTGAATAATTTACAAATAGTTTTAGTATAAGTGTTTAAGTAGTTATCGACGAAAATACTACAGTGAATGACACTATACTTCACGAATAGGATTTCAATAGTGTTATAATAAGTTTATTGTAGTATTCCAATATTTTTCAATAGTGTTTCAATAGTGTTTTAATAGTTTTCCTGTATTGTTCGCAGTAGTGTTCCAATAATTTTTTGAATAGTTTTCTTATAATTTTTTTCCATACGGGGTGTTTCGATGTGATGCGAAAAATAGAAATACAGGAGGTGTTGCTTTATATGTGAGGAATGACATTAAATATAATATGGTATTGGAGAAAAAGTTAATATCAAATTGCTGGTGTGTTGCGATTGAAGTGAAAGAAATAGCATGTAATGTAATAATAGTAGTAGTATACCACTCACCGAACGCGTCGCATGGTGATTTTATCAGATTTATAGAAGACAGTGGAGGAATTATTAATAAAAGAAGAATGTATAGTTATAGGAGACTTCAATATAGATTTTGCGGTAGACTCGTTTTACACAAGAAATTTAAAAACAATGATGCAGAGCTTGGATATGAAACAGTATATCCTGGAGTCGACGAGAATTACGAACAGTCGGACGACAGTCAGACGATTATAGATTTATTATTTGCCAATAGGAAAGTAAAAGTTCAAGTAATTCATGAATCAAAAATTACAGACCATGAATGGTTAAAAGTAGAATTAAAAATGTCTGAAGATTGTAATAAATGTAGAGAATTCAGAGCTAGAAATTACAAGGAATTTAATATAGATGAATTTATTGGAATATTAGGAGATAAGGTAAAGAAAAATCAGGAAATAGAAATCAATCTAAGGACACAAATATTTATTGACAGTATAGTAGGTACGTTGGACATTGCTGCGCCATGGAAAGATTATAAGATTCCAAAAGTATGGGAGGGAAAGAAATGGTTTTCAGAGGAAATAAGAGAAGCAACGGCAAGAAGGGATAAGGCCTATAGATATGTATTGAATATGAGTACAGATCAGGCATGGGTGCAATATAAAATTCTAAGAAATATTGTAGTTAATTAGGATAAAGAAAAGAGAATATGAAAGTAGGATAGATTATAATAAAGATGATGCTACAGTAATGTGGAAAACGTTGAAAGAAATAGTTATAGGTGAACCATTATGTCTAAATGAGAATATAGATTTTGAGTCGTTATGCAACACGGAAGGAGATAATACAGCGGATAAATTCAATTTATACTATATAAAGAGTATAGACAATATAGTAGGTAGTATAAAGGGAAATAGCTCAGATGATGAGTGTAAAATGGAAAAAACTATTTATAATATTGAAGATAGGGGAATTATGGAAAACTTCGGTATAGTAGAAATGGATGATCTCGAGAAAATTGTAATGAATCTACCAAGTAAGAAAGATACAGAAGAGGGAATAAGTAGTGATATATTAAAAGCAGCGTTTCATGCTATAAAAGAGGAGTTCCTTCACTTAATAAATAGCTCTCTGCAGAAAGGATGTTTTCTAGAAAGTTGGAAAACATCAACAATAATACTGACACCAAAGGTAAGTAAAGAGGTAAAAGCAAGTGATTATAGACCGATTAATATGTTACCTATATATGAGAAAGTATTGGAGTTGGTAGTAAAACAGTAGCTTGAAAAGATAATAATGAAAGATAGAAGATAATAATGTTATAACAGAACATTAATCAGATTTTAAAAGGAAATATTCGTGTAAGACAGCGATTCAAAATGTTATTGATGACTGGAAATTGATGATTAGTGAGAAGAAAATGGTAGGGAGTAATTTTTATGGATCTAAAAAGAGCATTTGAGACAGTATAGAAAAAGATTACTAGAAAAGCTAGAGCAATATGGAATTAGGGGAATAGTTTTAGAATGGTTGCGATCTTATCTAACAAATAGGATGCAAAGAGTGCGTTTCAAAAATGAATGGTCTAGGATAAGGAATACAAGATATGGCGTACCACAAGGTTCGGTATTGGGACCTTTGCTATTTATGTAGGGAGCCAAAATTGTCTAATCGTTTATTGCGTTGCATCTGTTTTAAAGCGAGTTGGTAACAGGTTGCGCGTTGCCACCTGAACGTTGCGAGAAGGTGTTGCCAAGCGAGCGTCTTTCCGATCGTCTGATGACCTGGCGATTGTCTTTCGCTAATTAGACGATCATAATCTGCGTTATGCACGGAAAATATTCAGAGAGTCGCGAGACCGCGGAGAGTAAGCATTAAGCGTCGAAGCGCAATAAAGAGAAAAAGTGTGTTGTGAGTTCCGCGAGATCGTGAGCATACGAAGAGTTGTGTTCTCTTTTGTTTAAATTACAATTCTCATTATATTGTTTAAATAAACTTAATATTTTCATTATTAAACATTTATTTCATCTCTTGTGGGAACGACATCCTACATTTATAATATACATAAATGATATAGTAAATGTTTGTTCAGGGTATTACTGTTTAAAAATGTTTGCTGATGATACGTTAGTGTTTGTAGAGGATGAAAGTAGTGAAGAATTAGAGAGAAAATTGAATACTGCATTTAAGAGAATAGAGGAGTGGATGAATATAAATATGTTAAAATTGAATGCACTGAAAACAAAGTACATGATTGTTAGAAGTGTAAGGAAAGAATTAAAGGGGAATATTGTATTGAAATGCCTGGATGGGACTGAAATCCAAAAGGTTAATTTAAGGGGGGGGTATGGGATAACCGGTTCAAAAATTCGAATTGTTCTTTAATTTTTTATCTGAAAGTACAACTTCTTAGAAATCTTGTCCTAAAATTCCAGGTCAATTCGAGTTAAACTGAACGAGATACGGAACCAAGCGCCCCACCCCATCGAAACCGGTCGAATGCGTCAAGCAGGTAGTCGGGAAAATTCGAGCGTCGGCTTGTTTACCAACGGTTTTCGGTGTCGGTTTGAGTCAATTGTGTTTTCGGCATTGTTTCGAACGGACGTATTTCACAATTTCGTAGTTTTTCTGTACATTTTGAAATTATTTACATTCTTTTGAACGGCCGTATTTCGTAATTTCGTCGTTTGTATTTCAATTTTAAAGTTACATTTGAAGCAAAAAAATGGAAAGAAAGATTTCCAGAGAAGATCGAAAGCTGAGTAAGGTTAGGAAGCACAGACCAAGAAAACGACCAAATCCTTCGAAGAATGTGCATGGTGTAACGACTGCAAATGCATCGGCAAAAAAAATAAAAATGACCACCGAGATAAATGTTCCTGAAGATGGCGAAAAACATTACCGAATTATTGATTTTTTACTTATATTCACGACACTTTCAACTCTTGTGAAATGTTCAAAGTGTGACGGCAAAATTGAATTTCAATCGTGCAGAATGGAAGGACTTGGCTTTGAAATTCAAGTAAAATGTGACAATTGTAAGATGGCAGTGTTCATTCCGTCAAGTGAGAAAATAGGCCGTATGTATGAAGTAAATTATAGATTTACTTTCGTTATGCGTTTGTTAGGCTTAGGCTTGGCAGGATGCGACAAATTTTGCGGCCTAATGGATTTATCGAGTAATTTTGTTTCTAAATCGGTGTATAATTTATATATCAAAAATATGTGTGAGAAAATACAATCCGTAGCAAAAAGGCTTTACTCCATGGCTGCTGCACAAGAGAAAAACGAAACATGCGAAGAAAATGAACTACAAGATACTACAAATCTGACTGTTTCCGGCGATGGCACGTGGCAAAAACGAGGTTTCTCTTCATTGTACGGTGTTTCTTCTCTCATAGGATACTACACAGGAAAAGTGCTAGATATTTGCGTGAAAAGTGGGATCTGTCAAAAGTGTAAAATTTGGGAGTCGAAATTAAATACTGTGGAATTTGAAGAATGGCACAAGAATCACGTGGAATTGGGTGAATGTGAAGCAAATCACGTGGGACCTGCAGGAAACATGGAAGTTTCGGCAATGATAGAAATGTTTCAGCGTTCAGAAGAAAATCATGGCGTAAAGTACAAATATTATATAGGCGACGGAGATAGCAAGACGTACACTGGCGTGATTCAATCTCAACCATATGGCGAAGATTTTATAATACACAAAAAAGAATGCGTCGGCCATGTGCAAAAAAGAATGGGCAAACGGCTACGTGATGTTGTAAAAAACACAACAGTAGAAACGGAAATAAAAACCGGAAAAAAAGCTGGTCAAACAAGACGAAGCAAAAGTCTGTCCGGAAAAGGTAAACTTACCACTAAAACAATCGACAAATTGACGGTATATTATGGGTTAGCAATAAGAAGAAATTGTGAATCCGTAATAAAAATGAATGATGCGATTTGGGCGACCTTTTTTCATTATAAGTCCACGGAAGATCCACAGCACGATAAGTGTCCTGCCGGCGCTGACTCCTGGTGCGATTACCAAAAAGCTTTGGCCACCACCGGAGTACAAGACTTTCAGCACAAGTATGAACCTTTCCCGGACGAGGTGATAAAAGCAATCGAGCCAATTTATCAAGATCTGAGCAAAGACGAGCTTTTACAACGTTGCGTCGGTGGATTTAACCAGAATAATAATGAAAGCCTCAACCAGCTTATTTGGATTAGTCCTAAAATTTTATCTAGTAGCCCTATTATCGAAATTGCAGCAAATGTAGTTGTCTGCACCTTCAATGAAGGTTATATTGCCTTATTAGCCTTTCTTCAGGAAATGAAAATTAGTGTTGGTTCAAGTGCTCATCACTACGTTAGAAATTTTGACAAATCACGAATTTCTAAAGCAGAGGAAAAGGCTGCTTTGGTAACAAAAGAGGCAAGAATTCTGAAAAGGATGGAGCAGAATGATGCCTTAGACATTGCCAAGGCCGCAGGAACTTTGCTGTATGGGGCTGGCATCGACGATTCTATGTAAGTGCGAAGAAAAAATTTTTTTCTTAACATTTTCTTACTCTAAACTTTAAACGCGTTTTTCTGAAAACCACTTTCTTGAAGTCGGTGCCCGCGATAACTCAAAAACTTCTGCACCGATCGGGTTGAAATTTTACATACTTCTTTAATATATATTTGTCTACAGGACAACGGTCCCTTTTTCTTTATTTTTTGCTTTTGATCGATTGTACAGCGACAAAATGGCGCCATTTTTAGTGAAAAAACCGTATTTTTTACTTCAACCGACCGTAAAAAATAAAAAAAAAAATTTTTTTAATAAAAGGGGACCGTTGATCAGGAGCTATACTTCTAAACGACTAATTTTTTCCAACCGCATGTGTTTCAGATAATTCTACGACTTGTTATCCGGGGCACCGCAAGACCTACTATTTTCGACATGGCCCACATCAATGCAGCATAACTCCGATATTTTTTAATATTTTTCAATGAAAAAATTACTGAAGACACTTCAAATGTTACACAATAATATGCAAATAAATTATTTAAGTTAACTTTAGTAGTTTCGTAAAAAAAAAATCGTAAAAAAGTGCTTTTTTTAGACCCGTTATCCCATACCCCCCCCTTAATGAAATATTTAGGTGTAATTGATGATAGGTTGAAGTTTGCGGACCATTGTGATTATATACTAAAGAAAATAGGGAAGAAAACGAGTTTCTTAAATAGAATTGGTAATGTATCAGCGTACACAAGGTGTATAATATATAAGACGATCATTGCACCGCATTTTGAATATTGTGCGACATTATTAATAGGAATGGGTGAGACACAGCTTGATAGGTTACAAGTGGCGCAGAATAGGGCAATGAGAATTATACTGCAATCAGGGCTGCAAACCGAAATTAAATTACGGTTCGGTTTTGGTTACGGTTCGCTAAATAAAATGGTTTCGGTTCAAATTTCGGTTTCGGTTTGTTCACCAATTTCAGTTCGGTTCGAACCGGTTTGTGCTGGTTTAAACTGGTTTTTATCAGTTTACAAAGTAAATTACAGAAATCTAAAATGCAATTGAAACTGTAAACTGTAACGTATTTATCTAGTCCCACTTTAGTTGCATTCTTCCCTTACACATATCTGAATTTTAATAAAATTTACATTAAAAAATACTTAACCTTTTTCATACTTTTAAAGTGTACTTCATATTTTGAAATACATAATATATATTCAGTTAATAGTATTAACTTAATACTAGAATTTTATTAAAATTATAAAAATGATAAGTTACAGATGATAATTATTTATTAGACATTATTTATAATTGTATCCATATTATCCGTATTATTTTCTTGTCTAGCTTCACTTACATCTAAATCAATTTCTGTCTCGTTGTTACTGCTACCATCGACCATTTTTATTTTTTTCATGGCCACTTCAGGATTCGAAAATACAGTCGTGATTTTCATTTGTTGTTTCTTCTTATTTATTATTGTATTTGTCAAACTTTCAGAACAACTTGGAGTACTAAAATCTTCTTCTGGGCGTTGAATTTTGTTCTTCACAAAATTTTCTTTTCCTTGGTTATATTGTTTTTTTCTTTCAAATAAAGTATTCGTACGAATCAATAAAATATCCTCCAAAATAGGTCCTTTTATACAGTTTCTGAGAGGATTTAATATAAATTTCAATGCCGAAAAAAGTCTTTCAACACTAACTTGTGTTACTGGAACGCTGTTGACGACTAATTGTAATGCATATAATTCAGGATACATCAATTTTCTGGATTCCCAGAATTCAAATATGTTTTTTTTTGCAGGTAACCTACTTTCACTTTCCTGGTAGTTATTTAAAATCGATTCAATTTTAATCTTATTAGAAGTAAATGTACTTACTGATTTTTTAGTTACCCGAACTTCTTTTTCTTTTTGTTGTAATATTTTCTCCAATTCTGACAAATCTGAATCAGTTGAGTGCTTTGAATCAGACGAAATATTGCCGGACTCGATGTTTTCCTCGTTTTCGAATTTAATATCGATCATTCTTAGCCAGACATTAGTTAAATGTTTCTTGGCAATGTCATTTTCCTGCTGATCGAGTAATATGCTGAATCGAGGATCTAAAAATATTCCCGCTAAGACAACCTCATTTGACATGAGTTTTTTTTCTCTCATCAAAAGAAATTGTAATAAAATTTTGGAGAATTTATTCTGTTTTTTTTTCGACAGCTATCCTGCAATTCATCCATGCAGAGTAGAAATCGCCAATACATAATTGCTCCGATTGGAATATTTTTGTCGCTATTTTTGCAGGTGTTAAAGTTTCTACGATAAAATCGACAGATTTCCAATCGTTATTGTTGAGAGACGCAACATCCCGTGGTATATCCATTATAAATCCTTTAAGGTGCTGCAATCGAATGAGCATGTCTAACGTGGAGTTCCATCTCGTTGTTATGTCGATTATAGGATATTTTAAATTCTCTTTCTTGATAAAGATAAGATATGTCTGCGTTCGAAGTTTTTTTACTAAGGCTCTAGCTTTTCCAATAATATTTTTAATATCTTTGGATTTTAAAAAATCATTGACAGCTAACTGAATAGTGTGAGCTGCACACCTCATTCCATATATATTTCCATATTCTCCACCTATATCAAAATCATCAAAATTGAATTTATCAATATTAGCTTCAGCTTCATCTTCTCTTTGTCCTTCATCATCAGAGAGACAATTTTCATTTTGTATTACATCACTATTAGCATCGAATTCCATGTTTTCATTTTCAATATTAAATTCAGTAATGTCTTCGTCTTCGTTTTCTTTTTCATTCAATAATCGTATTGTTTTAAGCATATTACTTCCATTATCAGTAGTTACCGTATAAATTTGTTTTTTTTTAATACCGAATTGTTTACAGACATTCAAAATTAATTCTTTGAATTTTTTTCCGGTATGTCTGTCATTTAACTCTTGTATCGTTAAAGTTCTTAAAATTATTTGTCCTTCTTCTAAATATTGCAGATTTATTCCTAAAAAACATCTCTCGAGCCTCGTAACTTCGTCAACTTTGATGCTAACTAATTTATTACTGACAGATATTTTAATTTGTTCTCGGATTATTTCTGCGTCATCTATAATTCCTTTTTGAATGTTTTGCCGATTAACCCTTTTACAGGCCGAGGGCTCTGGGCAATCCACCGGAAAATGTGAGGGTACTTTTAAAGATTCTCGGGGTCGTTGATTACGAATCCGAGGTCAGATTTGCAAAATTCAAAATGGCGGCCATCTATTCGAAAATCTCAAATTTTTGAAACGAAAAAAATACTACCGTATTATACGCGAAATTCTGAATAAAAAATGTCTCTTGCAATTTTTGTCTAGAATGCATGGTTTCCGAGGAAAATAAATCCGAAGTTTCCAAACGCAGTATCACCCATGACTGTAGTCCCTTACCAGGCGGAAGAAAACAGGTCAGCCTATGATTAGAGCTCGTATGTTTTTATAGGTTTTCGGGGTCGCTGATTACGAATCCGAGGTTAGATTTGCGAAATTCAAAATGGCGGCTTCAAAATGGCGGCCATCTATTCGAAAATCACAATTTTTTCAAATAAAAAAAATACTACCGCATTATACGTGAAATTCTGAATAAAAAATGTCTCTTGCAATTTTTGTCTAGAATGCATGGTTTCCGAGGAAAATAAATCCGAAGTTTCCAAACGCAGTATCACGGTGATACTGCGTTTGGAAACTTCGGATTTATTTTCCTCGGAAACCATGCATTCTAGACAAAAATTGCAAGAGACATTTTTTATTCAGAATTTCGCGTATAATAATAATAATAATAATATTCGGGGGGGAGGTCTCTTCGAGCCCTACCAGCGACACTCAGACCGAGTCCATTGTGTCTCCCCGTTAAAACAGCCGTGATTAGGGTAGACCTGTCCCCTTCCAGAAGGAGAGCAGGTCCCCAATCGACAACTGTCTTATTTGCTCGGGCTCCAGCAAAGCTGAGCCCAACCAGCGAAGTCGTTGCCCTGCAAGTGCTGGGCACTGACTCAAGATGTGGAGGCTTGTTTCATTCTCTTCCCCACATGCTCTACAGTCGGGTGAATCACTGACACCCAGCCTGTGCATGTGATAATTCAGGACGCCATGTCCTGTCAGTATTTGTACCGCCAGTCTGGCGTCCTTCCTGCTCAACCGTCTTATGCTCCTCGCCAGGCCCTCTCCGGGAGAATCTCCCAGCAGAGCGCTAGCTTGTCTGCATTTGACTTTGGTTTCATTTTTCCAGTATTCCAGGTGCTGGCCCCTCAGCCAGCTCCGGATCCTTTCTCTACTCAGAGAGTAGGGGACCCCAACTGCTGGCTCCGGTCCCAGCATTCCCGTCACTGCTCCAGCTCTGGCGAGCTGGTCGGCCATCTCGTTGCCCTTAATCCCCGCGTGTCCGGGGACCCAAACCAGGGCAACTTCGTTTCTTCTCGCCAGCTCTTCTAGGGTGCACCTGCAGTCCCAGACCAGCCGTGAGGTGAAGATCGGGGAGCCAAGCGCTTTAATCACCGCCTGACTATCCGAACAGATCTTGATGCACCTGCCAGTCCTTCCAGATCCCAGCAGCTCCAGTGCACAGTTCAGAACAGCCACGGTCTCCGCCTGGAACACCGTGGCGTATTTCCCGAGGGGGATGATTTCTTTCACCTCTTCTCGTTGGCAAAAGATGCCCGCACCGGAGCCCTCTCCCCTTCTGGAGCCATCCGTGAACCATACGTCCCCTCCTAGAGAGATCGACCCTTTGGCGTCCCTCCAGTCCTCTCGCTTGGAGAGACATACCCTGTATCCTCTTTCGAAGGCACGGATCCTTGGCATTCTATCTTGCCCCATCGCAAAAACGGAGCCCGATAGAATTTCGTCCGGTAGTTTCGTGTGCCTCGCACCCGCCTTCCACTTGACTTCACATCTCAGGCGGTGAGCCGCAGCCGCAGCTGCCGCCATTACCGTCAGATGGAGTGGTTCAACATCCAGCAGCACTCCCATCGCCGCCACCGGTGTTGTTCGCAGAGCGCCAAGAGCCCCCCGTAGAATCAGAGCTCTAACGTGTTCCAGGGCAACCTTGGCGCCTCTTTTCAGTACCCTGGGCCACCACACTACCGACGCATAGAGTAGTCTGGGGCGCAGTATAGCCGTGTAGATCCAAAGGACCATTCTTGGCCTCAGACCCCAGGTCCGGCCAAAGGTCCGTCTGCACGTCCAGAAGTAGGAGCAGATGCTCCTACAGCGATCGTCAAGATGTTCCCTCCATGTCAGCTTCTTATCCAGGATAACTCCTAGATATTTCACCGACTCGGAAGGAGCCAGCCTGATTCCTCCAAGTGTGGGGCCCTCCACAGGGCCCACCTTGTATTTATGTGTGAATACCACGAGACCCGTCTTGAGCGGATTAACCGACAGACCCGTCTCCCGGCACCATTCTTCCACCACCTCCAGAGCCGCTTGCGTTAGCTCTAGAAGTGTTTCTAAGAAGGGTCCTCGCACGAGAACAGCCAAGTCGTCGGCATACCCCTGCGCATAGAAGCCCCTTCTATTCAATGTGTCTAGCAGCTTGTCAGCTACCAGACACCACAAGAGTGGAGAGAGTACTCCCCCTTGAGGGCAGCCCCTGTCCACCCATCCGCTGACACTCACCGTGCCCAATGAGGCCGTCACTTGCCGTCCGAGCATGCCCCTGATCCACAAAATGATCCTCTCCGGCACTCCTCTTCTGGCCGCTTCCCTGCACACCACTTCGTGTGGGGTGTTGTTAAAGGCACCCTCTATGTCCAGGAATGTTCCTACCACGTAACCCTTCCTCTCCAATTGTCCCTCAATCATCGATACGACAGAATGGAGGGCGATCTCAGTGGAGTACCCCGTGCGATACGCGTGCTGGTTCTCGTGCAACGGATGTTGCACGAGAACGACATCTCGCACGTAAACTTCGACCAGCCTTTCTAACGTCTTGAGAAGAAAAGACGTCAGGCTGATCGGTCGGAAGTCCTTGGCACAGGTGTAACTCGTCCTTCCCGCTTTCGGAATGAACACTACCCTGGCCAGTCTCCAAGCACTAGGCGTGTAGCCCAGTGCCAGACAAGCCCTTAATGTTCTGGTGAGGGGCCCGATAATCAATTCCAGCCCCTCCTGTAGAAGAGCCGGAAAGACTCGGTCGGGCCCCGCCGACTTAAAGGGCTTGAAAGCATTCACAGCCCATCTTACCCTATCGGGTTTGACAATTTGGGCTGCGAGTGCCCAGTCACTTCCACGTGCCCTTCTCGAGCCCGTGTCTTCCCACTGGGACGAACATTCGCTCGTTCCTCTTTGGAAGCCCGGGAAGTTCGTCTCCAGTAGGTGCACCAGACACTGTTCGCCCGTCACCATCGTCCCGTTTGCGAGCCTGATGGCTTCAAGTCTAGCGTCTGAAGTTCTGGATAAGACCCTGCATAGTCTCGCGGTTTCAGGCATGCCTTCCACCGACTCGCAGAATCTCTCCCAGCTTTCCCTTTTCACCCTCACCACAGAATCCCTGTAGGCCTTCTGAGCTCTTCGGTAAAGATCCCAGTCGGCCTGACGGTCCGTGTTCCTGGCTCTATTCCAGGCCCGACGTGCCGCGCCTCTGAGCTCCTGCAGTTTGGGGCTCCACCAGGAAGTACCCTTGGTGTTTCTAACTGTCCTTTCTGGACAGTTCTTTTCGAAGCTGTCAGACAGAGCCCTCTGCAGATGGTCCACACAGAGCTCTATCTCCAGCGCGGTCCCGTGCCTCCTAGGGAAGCCTCTGAGGCCTTTCGCTAGATCTTCTCGATAGGATTCCCAGTTGGTTTTCTTTGGGTCCCTTATTATAACCTCTTCAGACTTGACCTTGGCCATTCTGAAGGTGATTTGTCTGTGATCCGACAGCGAGGGCTCTTTCGAGACCCTCCAGTCAGTCACCTCTTGAGCTATCTGTTTGGAACAGATTGTCAGGTCCAGCACCTCCCTTCTCACCGCTGTGACGAAGGTGGGCTCGTTACCCTTGTTGAGAATTTCCAGGTCCGTGGTCACCAGAAATTCCAACAGTCTTCTACCTCTCTCATTGGTGTCCGTGCTATTCCATACCGTGTGGTGCGCATTTGCGTCGCACCCCAGGATTAGGGGAATCCGTCTCTCTTGGCAGTATTCTGCCAGACGTATCACCGGCGTCGGTGGCAGCGAGCCCTCCTCCTCATGCGGGAAGTAGGCACACCACCAGTTTCCTGACCTCGTTGGCCTCGCCGGCGATTTCAATCTCCGCTGCTACCACATCTCTAGAACAGAAATCGGGTATTAGTCGGGCTTCAACCCCCTTGATCGCCATACAGGCTCTTGGGCGTTGCTCTTGCGGGGCCCTAAAGAGCCTTCCGCACCCCGCTAATCCCCTGACACAGCCTTGGACCAGCCAAGGTTCTTGTATCAGTGAGATCGCTGTGTGCACCCTAGCTAGGTGCCTGGCAAGAACGGCCGAGGCCCCTTTGCTGTGGTGCAAGTTAATCTGGGTAAAGGTCACCCCGGTTAGGCCCGTGAATTAGGGCGCAACCCCTGGGTCAGACCTTTTCTGCCCCTCCACCCCTCCACTCTGGGCCGTCCCGCTCACCCTAAAGGTGACTCGGTCCATGCCCAGGTAGGGCCTAAACTCCAGCTTCCTCAACTTGAGGACGCTGGACTCTGGAATGCCGAGAACCAGGTTCCTACCCTCAGGGGTAGCCCCTACGTTCTCAGCAAAGACGTTCCAGCCCGCGGTGCCGAGGCCGGGATTCTGCCGCTCCAGCCGCCCCAGGACAGCGGTCGCGCTCTCGAGACGTCCCGAGAGCCAAACCACCGCCCTGTACCGCTTTTGCAGCGCCTCCACGCCCACCACCCTAAGGCTGGCCCCTTCCCACGGTGCAATGACGCTGATCCGTTTTTCCAACCAGCTCAGCGTCTCCGCGTCCGCGCATCTGACAACAGCCGCCCCAGCCTTCAGATAAGTGCCGTGGAATCTAGGCACGGTGCCCTCTCGGATCCCGTCGATCTCCTTGGAGACCGCACCCTTCAGCAGCTCTAACCGCTCCGCAGTCATCACCACTTCCGGGTAGCCCTCCGCCACGATCACCCTCGTCAGGGGGTCGGCTATGCTTGCGTAGGACCCAGCTCCCTGAGTCCTACTCTTTTTCCTCGCTCCCTCCGTCGACGGTGGGGTTTCACAGGAGCCCACTCGGCGCTTGTTACCGGCGGTCCCCTGCGTCCCCCCGACCGGCGTTTCGGGAGCGACTGTAGGTCCGGGGGGTCGGGAGGGCCCAACTTGAGCCCTCCCCTTCTCCTTCCTCGCCTTCCTTTTCTCCGCCCCACTGCGGTTCCTCTTGCGAGGGCCCGCAGGGTCCGCGGTTTCGACTTCCGCAATAGTGATGCTTTCCAGGCCCGTGAGAGCCTGTCCAGCCTCCACCATTGCGGCTTCCTCGCCTCCGGAGGTCCCCTCTGAGACCTCCATTGGCCCTTCACGTTCTTCATTTATTTTATTGGTTTCCATTTTTGGTCCCACGAGAAGCTAGGGAATCAAACGGTCCGCCCGGGCAGAGCCCCGCATACCCGGGTAAGGCTAAATACTCTGGGGTTTCGCCCGGTTCCCCAGAGGCATCGTTAGCGACACTGCTCCTCCAGTGCCACGCAGCCTTCACCACGATAGCTCACAGCTTGGCTTGAGAAGCTGGTCCACGGCAACAGCCTTCCCCTCCCTCGGCGGAGTTTTACGTCCGCCGGGCCGGGTTATAGCCGCTACTACCCGGGAGATCCGCATCCGGCACACAGGGGGTTTAGGCCCGGGCCGGAGCCCCCCTCCCGGGCGTCCTCCTATCCGCCACCTGGAGACGATTTCGCATATAATACGGTAGTATTTTTTTCGTTTCAAAAATTTGAGATTTTCGAATAGATGGCCGCCATTTTGAAGCCGCCATTTTGAATTTTGCAAATCTGACCTCGGATTCGTAATCAGCGACCCCGAGAATCTTTAAAAGTACCCTCACATTTTCCGGTGGATTGCCCAGAGCCCTCGGCCTGTAAAAGGGTTAATATGTACATCAAAACCCGAAGATCTAAAACCATCGACTATCGGGTTTAGAATCTTTTTAAATCCTGAATCTTCTATTAAAGAAAAGGGTCTTCCATTTACTGTTACGAGTTCCTTACATGCTTCTTGTAATTGTTTTGGCGACATCATTACCTGTATATAGGTTTTTTTGTTAAACATATCGTCAACACAAACTTGTGTTTTGCCCTTACATATAGAATGTGTAACGCTATTATTTGTTTTCTTCGAAGCAGCGGGAATAGATGCACTTTTCATTTCATTGCGAACTTTTTCTAATTCGGAGTAGATTTCCGGGTGAATCCTTTGCAGGTGCCTTTCCAAATTCATTCCATGATTTCCCTGAATTAAAAATTAAAATTATGAGATTACCACAAATATTCATACATCATAAAAATTATTTACTTTTTAATAATACAATTTTATATCTAATATATTAGTTTTCTCCGCGAAAGGTTTAAAGAATTTTGCCTGTATTAGATGAAATGCAAAGAAAGCCCTCGGAAAACACCTTTTCCCACAGCGGCATTATATATTTTATTATAGAAGCTACATCTATTAATGTAGACAAATGTTTAGAGATTTATTTTATCAAAGTTACGAGATTCGAGAGATGCTTTTTAAGTTTTTAAGATAAATCTACAATATTTAGGACAAATAATTTGAAAAATTTTAGCGACACAAAGAGTTCATGACAGATATACCAAAGAAAAATTCAAAGAATTATGAATGTAAACAATACGATTAAAAAAAAAAACAAATTTATAAGGTAACTACTGATATAATGGAGTTAATATGCTTAAAACAATAAGAATATTAAATGAAAAAAAAGACGAATACATTACTAAATGTAATATTAAAAATGAAAACATGGAATTTGATATTAGTGATGTGATACAAAATAAAAAATGTCTCTTTGATGTTGAAAATGAAGACAAAGAGAAGACGAAGCTAAAGATATACTACAAGATAAATTATATTTATATTAAAGTTTTCTTTTTGTAAAGTTAGGTCTACGCTTTACATTAATATCAGTAACAAATTAGCATATTTACAAATATTATTTTAATATTCAGTTTATTTGTACTCAAACAAAATAATAAAAACAAAATACTAAAAAACACCAAAATAATAAAAACAAAATACTAAAAAACACCAATCTTATAAATGGATTATGATTACTTATTTAATTTTACATATCTTTAGCTTCAAATTACATTGCTTGCACTCAGAAGTATTTTGGTCCGCATTATACAAAAAATATTTGCGAGCTGGATTTGTTTGTCGTCGACCTGAAGTTGACATTCTTGAAAGTTGAGAGATAAAGACCCAAGATGATGACAAATTATTTAATAATCGCGAAAGGACTGTGCAGTTCTCTCAAACCGCAAACATGGAAACTATGAATAGGAAAGAATACATGAAATAAGAAACTGATAATATAAGTGATGAATTAACAAAGTGACACTAATTTATCAAATTTTATAGAATATATATAAAATCATACATTTTTGCTGCACATACCTACTTTATGCCGTCACGTGCATTAGCACGAAATCGCAATTCACTTAATTAGCTTGACAAAATACTGAAGTCTTTTTGTTCCACAGATCACGAAATTAAAAACTAAACACAAATTATATGTTATATCTTATGTCTAAGTTCCAAGCAGTCGAAGTCTTCGGCTCGAAGAATGGAAGAATTCTGATGCTATTGCGTTACGTGCGAGACGGTGCTCGACAAACAATTGAAAATCTGTTTAGTTCAGCGGACGAAGCTAGAAAGACAGTTGAAAATCTATGCCCATATTTAGACATGCGACTCGAAGCTCTTAAAATGAAATGTATTATTTTTTTATTCATAACTTTTTTTCGTTTCTTACGCTTTTCGGTGCATTGCACCGTACAAACTAATTCATTGTATATATAGATACAAATAATATAGATCCAATTTTGAATAAGAACACATTTTATAGAAAATAAAACGGGGAATATTGATAAATTTTTTTCAGATTTTCATCTCTCAGTATTAATTACAAAAAATTCATATTAAAGATTTTAATTGTTTATATTGTTTATAACAAATTCCTCTTTACTAAAATCATAATTGACTGACATAGAAATACAATTTATTTCAATACCTTTCAAATGAGCACAGACTCTATTCACAAAATATAAGGAAATGTGACGATGATATAAAAAAGAACGAAATTGATCCTTCCTTCATATTTTATAAATATCAACGCAAGTATATTATATATAAAAGATTGAAACTTGAAATACGAAATCGACTGATTTCATATATAGCGCATAAACACGTTTTCAAAAAAATCTAAATTTTTATTTTTCAAGCCAGTTCAAGTTTGAAAAGAATGTCCCACGTGCGCAAATGCGCATGGAGCATTTGCATGAAATTACGCATTTCGACGTTTGAATTTATCCACATATAAAAAGCTTCAAGAGAAATGGCCGCCAGAATACAAGCAAATGCAAGTAATGTTACATAATATAAAATGTTCCATAGTTACAAACATTGCAAAAAAATTTTTACTTAGGAGCACAAACCGGTTTTTAACCGGTTTACTGCACCTACAATTTCGGTTTCGGTTTTCGGTTACGGTTTTTTGATAAAATCGGTTACGGTTCAAAATTCGGTTACGGTTCGAGTAAAAATACGGTTACGGTTCGGTTTTTGGTTACGGTTTCGGTTCGGTTTGCAGCCCTGACTGCAATGTAATAGACGTACCAAAGTAGAGTTAATGCTGCAGACGCTACAATTTATGAATATTAGACAAAAATTAAGATATAATATATGTACATTTATTTTTAAGATTCTTAATGATATGTTGCCTGAGCAATTAAGAAAGAAGCTAGAAATAGTGGGAAGTGAGGGGGAGAGACAAACTAGACAGGCAGGGGACATTGTATTGCAATTTCGTAGAACTAAGAGTGCGCAGAAGACGATATTTTATGAAGGAGTAAAAATGTACAATGCGTTACCAGCGGAGATAAAACAATGTAAACTAATTAATGTTTTTAGGCGTTTGTTAAAGAAAAATATTTGTAACTCAAATAGCTGAGAAAGCTAAATAAAGATTTATCAATCAGTCTCTCGCGCGCGCTCGCGCTCACTCGCTCGCTCTCACGCTCACTCCCTCCCTCCCTCCCTCCCTCCCTCACTCACTCGCGTACTCGCGCACTTGCGCACTCACGCATTCACCCAAAGGTGAAAGGTGAATGTTTTACGAAATATTTTATAGTTTATGTAAAATTAAGAAATTATTTCAAATATACAAGTAAAATTATTTCAAATTTTATAACTCGAAAAATACTTAATGAAAAAATACTTTATTAAAGTGTTTTGGAAAACTCTCGAGACAAGCTATAAGAATATGCAATAAAATATGAGGTTTCATTTAAGAAACTGACGGTGACTTTCACGTGACCTTCAAATGACTCTCCAAAGTCAAATCATTGTCACCATCTGATGGCACCCTTCAAGCTATGAAACTTTTATTTGAAACATTTTTTAGAAAAACTTTTCCTTTCCGAGATATTTAAAGGTTTCCATACTTTTTTCTCACCCTGTATATCGAGGTATGTGAACGTGTGTATAACGTAACGGACGTACTTAGACCATATAGATATGGACTGCGTAGGGGGGGGTGTGAAACATTATTAAGAGACAAGGACAGCATGTGAGTGATGTATATATGACGAAATATATCCCGTTAGTACTAACTTCTGTTACACTGTCTATGGAAAGATTATAATAGAGTTACTTCGAACAGAGTATGTGCAACGCAGCATTTGGCAACGCAGGCAAGTACTAGCTCTTTCTTCTTTGTCACACGCATGGTCAAACAATCATTGCGTGAATCGCGAAAATATATAAAGATTATAATATCTGTCAAAGTAGATTCGAATGACAAACTAATGTAATTTTCCACGCGAAACGAGTTTCACACTCGTGCGACTCCACGCAAAGCGAGTTCCACCCGCGGGGGGGGGGGGTATAGGCCCCGCGCACTCCCCCGATGTGTGTGCGTGCGTATGTGTGTGTGTGTGTGTGTGTGTGTGTGTGCGTACGTGTGCGTGTGTTTCAAATTCACTTTGTAATAGCTGATAGATTACAAAACTTGTATTTTACATTACTAAAATCATATCACCTTTATTTGTCCATGACAAAATATGATGTTCAAATTGTTTTCAAAACATATTAATTCAATGTAAAATTAATAACACCAGTACTTTTTGGCCAGACAAATGTAATGTTTCGTTATATTTTATTTTGACAGATATTATAACCTTTATACATTTTCGCGATTCACGCAATAGAATGGTGTCCTATCGAACAGTATGCATTTTTGGTGTCCAATCGAAGGGTGTGCAACTGAACAGTGTTTAATCGAACAGTATGTATTTTTGGTGTCCAATCGAACGATGTCAATCGAACGGTGTCAATCGAACGGTGTCCAATCGAACGGTGTCCAATCGAACGGTGTCCAATTGAACCGTGTCCAATGTTTTGTGTCCAATTGCAACGTGTCCAATTGTACTGTGTCCAAATAAAGGCCAGTCCTGTGAAACAGTTGAGAATCGCTGTCTTAAAGTAGTCGCATTTGTTCTCTGCCGGCGGTGCCATGATGTCTGTGACTTCTTGAAGCAAGTCGGTATCAAGTTTCGATACCATGTGGTATTTAGAGTCGTCGCCTCATATTTTGTGGACCTGGAAAGCTGATTCTATCTGGAAAAACCAGAGCTCTGGGTTTGCCAAAATGGCGGAAATAGGCAGTTATATGTTGCGTCGACTGATTTTGTCGCCGATGGCACACGAGCTACGAGCTCCAGAACTCGGAGCGGTCTCGACCGGATCATCAATAGCACCCTCGGCGGTCCCGGAGGGCGTTTGGCGGAGTACGTTGCATGTCTGTGCTCTAAAATCACTCCCGCACTTAACTTGTCACATGGTACTTGTACAAGGAGAAAAATATGTCGGTACTCCGAAACTAACGAAAAGGTCACCAATTGTGGGCTGTCCTTAGTACGTGAGTCCACAGAGTTATCGATGTAGTAGAGCGTAGCATGAAATTGGGGAGGAGCAGGTCGGAGCGGTAATCAATGACACTCGATGTAAATTGTGACAGAGTAATAAACGCGGCTTTATTTGAGACTAGACTGTTGTACTTTTCAATCACAGTAGGACTGTGCGGGAGTGAGCGTAACAGCAAAACGTGTGCGTGGAGCAATGTTTCGAACGAGAAGAAGTGAAGACGGGGAGACCGGAGCATGCGAAGGTTCTCGATTCGCTGTCATGATTATGGCACTGTCTTCCGGAGCCGCGCCGCTGACGGCACTAAAAGAGCGGCCGCGGCGTGATAATTTGTTTGCACCTGGAAGGCGCTAAACCGGTTGGTGGCGACGCCTGACGAGGCGCTTGACCGCCACACTACATTTCTAAACTTTCCGAAACGATTCCCAAACTTTTAAAATAATCAATAACAAGAAATATCGAATTTATCTGCTAAGTATATTGAAGTGCGCTGATGTCAATTCCTTCGTCTTAAGTTGGACCTTACGCTCCGTCCAGTAAGTCAATGGATATTAGTCTTTTTTGCACGTGATTTCGTAACGTAATAAAATCACGTGACGAAATTACATAATTTTTTCAGCAGGGTAAATATTTTTGTTTTTTTGCCACCTACAGATGTAAGCGCATTAATATATGAAAATATTTTAAAAATGTAGCGTATGTAATATATGAAAATGTTTCAATATATATGTGGTGGACGAGCGCCATAGTCACTATAGAACATGATGCTAGTAGTTTAACGCGGCGCCACTATGTGGCGCAGCAGGTGTGAGGTTTCTCGTAAGAAAAATTCAGTAGGTGGTTCTATAGGTGTAGTAAAAAGAAATGCATTATTTTTCCAATAGATGGCTTTAGTAATCTGTATCTCGCGTTGTATAAGTGCGATCGGGTTACGCTAGATGGCGTTAGAAAGATAAGATTTCGTACTAAAAAAACTTCTCAGACAGTTTTGTGATTGCTTGACTCAGTATTGTTTGAGCGCGCGTCAAAGATGGACACCAGCAAAGAGAAAATACATCATATTTTACAGTTTTTCTTCGATAAAGGCGAAAACGCAAGCCAGGCGGCTGAAAATGTGAATAGTGTTTATGGTCCTGATACTGTAACAGCCAATCACGCGCAATTTTGGTTTCGTCGATTCCGTTCCGGTAATTTTGATGTCAAAGATGCACCACGCTCTGGAAGGCTAATTGTCGAAAATGTCGATCAAATAATGGAAATCGTCGAGTCCGACCGTCATGTAAGCACTGTTTCGATTGCCCAGGGGCTGAACATTGCACAAAAAACCGTTTGGAACTACTTAAATAAGGCTGGATACAAAAAGAAGCTCGATGTATGGGTGCCACACGAGTTAATGCAAAAAAACCTCATGGACCGAATTTCCATCTGCGAATCGCTGCTGAATCGCAACAAAATCGACCTATTTCTGAAGCGGATGGTTACTGGTGATGAAAAGTGGGTCACTTACAACAACGTCAAGCGAAAACGGTCGTGGTCGAATCGCAGTGAGCCGGCGCAAACAGTGGCCAAGCCAGGATTGACAGTCAGGAAGGTTTTGCTGTGTGTTTGGTGGGATTGGCAGGAAATCATCTACTATGAGCTGCTCTCCTACGGCCAAACTCTAAATTCGGACCTGTACTGTCAACAATTGGACCGTCTGAAGGAAGCAATCGCCCAGAAGCGGCCAGCTTTGGCTAATAGGAGAGGAATTGTGTTCTATCAGGACAACGCCAGGCCACACACATCGATACTGACTCGCCAGAAGCTCCGGGAGCTTGGTTGGGAGGTTCTTATGCATCCACCTTATAGTCCGGACCTGGCACCAAGTGATTACCACCTGTTCCTGTCTATGGCGAATGATTTTGCTGGTGAAAAATTCGCCTCAAGAGAAGCTTGTGAAAATCGACTGTCCCAGTTTTTTGCCAATAGGGACGAGAGTTTCTATGAGAGAGGCATAATGAAATTACCTTCAAAATGGCAACAAGTTATCGAACAAAACGGTGCATATTTGACCTAAATCGGATCATTCTAACTATGCTAAATAAAGCCTTCAATTTAATGCAAAAATAATGGATTTCTTTTTACTACACATTATATGTATATAAGGACCTAACAAAAATTACCTTTTTTAAAAAAGGTAAAAAAAAGGTGCTAAGTCCGCGTCAAAAAGTATCTTTGCAAAATAGGACAGTATAATTAATTTTAAAAAAAACTATTAAAAAATCTATTTCCAAAAGAGTGTAATTTTAATCTGCACACATAAGTTATTTTAATCTAAACAAAATGATTTGTTTTAAACCATTAAAAAAGTTATTTAATTAGACATTATATAAGTTATTTAATTATACATTCTACAAAAATAATGATATCAACAAATTGTGCTAAGTAAAAATAAAAATTTATAAAAATATTTCATTAAAAAATGTTACAAAATAATAGAAAAAATAGTTTTAATTTTTTAATTATATCCTACTAAAATACTGATATTGAGAAATTATGTTATTTGAAAATAAAAATGTAATATTTTTACAAAAAATTATGCATAATTGTTTAAAAAATTATGGTATTACAATGTTGATCCAACTTAATAAAACTTTGAAATAAATATATATTTTTAAAATATCCTACTAAAATACTGATATTGAGAAATTATGCTATTTGAAAATAAAAATGTAATATTTTTACAAAAAATTATACATAATTGTTTAAAAAATTATGGTATTACAATGTTGATCCAACTTAATAAAACTTTGAAATAAAATATATATTTTTAAAATTTCTAGTATAAGTGTAAAAAGAAAAATTATATTAAATAAAAAGTTCGAAAGTTTAATTTAAAAAAGAAAAACAAAAATATAAAAATGGAAAAATATAAAATTAAAAATTATTTACAAAAAATAAAAATTAAAAATTAATGAAAAAATATAAAAATGTATATAAAAATTAAAAATTAATATAAAAATAAAAGAATTTAATTAAAAGACTTAGCGCTGCTATAAAATATACTATTTTAAAAATTAGCAAAATTTAATTAAAAGATTTGGTGCTGCTAATTTTTAAAATAACATATTTTATTGCAGCGCTAAG